>JAQFVV010008098.1:2272-42206 GCA_028023455.1 Epiperipatus broadwayi
TCTTAAGGCGTGTTTCTAAATGAAGATTCAGACATGACAACGAAGCTGTGTACGTTCGTAATTGAAGTAAATAATAACATCTATCGTAATTTTTTACATTCATAAATAAGATTTGATGTTACTTTATGGAAATATAAAGTTTGATTTGGAAAATTTTAAATTTTACAAGAGAAATAAGCAAACTGGAAATAAAAAGAGAATTACTCGACCGCTGTTGATCTGAATAACGGCACAATCATTGGTTGAGTTATAATTCTTTTGTTTTACTGCTAACTATTTTTCACACATTTTTCTTATATTTTTCGACAGTTATTAACATTATTTTTATTTTTTCGTTACATTTAACCAATTTGAATCTAAAATTATTCAATTTTTAGAAGCTGAATTAAAAAAATTCTGTGTATTTTAGATTAATATTTTAACAAAAGAACTGATTGCAAATGACACAGACCAATCACATTGTTCTCAGATTTAAGTAGAGGGCCACTAGCTAAGATAATCAGTGTAAGTAGAGGGCCAATAGCTAAAATCATCAGTGAAAGGGTTAAAGTTCTTAATGTTTTCAAAGGTTCATTAACTATATATTTCTTACTGTTTTGAAAAATGTCCGTAGTCTCTGATTTTTTTGGTAATGGAAGGTGTTAATTCCCACGAAGTCATAAGGAGATCGGTGTGCAGTTAACCATTGGTCCTTTATGGTTGATGTTATTCTTCTGGGCCGTGATGTCCTGTGGTCCGCAATATTGAAAAACAATGTTTCATTTTTTTGAACAACTGAAGGAATTGAAAATATATCTTTCAATCCCTTCTCCAACCCTCTCCAACTTAACACATATATCTTGTAATAAACTAACTAATAATTTCCAAACTTTTCCTTTTATATTAATTTTAAGGATTCAATTGACATTACGTCATCGATGTGATGGTCCTTTCACTAAGGTCCAATTTCATTGTTTTTCTCTCCTATCTGACCTTTGCTTATAGATTTTAAATGCCCAAGGGTAGTTTACATTTAACTAATTAAAACAATCATTTCCATTTTCTGATTAATTAATGTGTTTTCCAAACTTAAAGATATATTTTTATCTTTAAATCTTTACTGACAATTTAGTTTTAAAATATTTTTTTTTTTTTAACAAAGTTTTACCCTAATAATTTTTTTCATCTGTGCAATTTTATATATATACGAGTTTAAGACATTTAATTTCAATTTTTTAATTCTTTAAAAAAAAAAAATTTATTTGCGAACTTTTATTTTTTGCATGTTTAATAATAAAAAACAATATAACGTACGTATGTGCCCGTTACAATATATATATATATATATATTGCATTGTATTTTTGGTATAAGAGTGTTGGCATTGACAATTTAGAATTTAAAATTATTAAATTCCTGAAAAGAAAAAATGGTATTTTTTAAAAAAATATCATCTAATTTATTTTTAGACAATGTGGCTTATGATTCTTTTTGTTAAAGAAATAAAAAAATTAAAAAAGAAAATAACAAAATGTTGTTTTTGATTTTTGCTAAGATAAGAATATAAATTCTTATTGTAAAACAATTAGCATTGCTTAAAAGTTAAAATCATAGCATTCTTTTGTAAATTAAAGATGGCTACCAAATGGCAAAAAAATGACTTTGGAAACAAAATGACATTAAATTTGTCAAAGTTAAAAGGTGTAAACAGGATGTGCATGGCAGTCCAAAAATCAGGAAGGGAGTATAAAAGCAAATACATCTTGCATTAGAGATCCTCATCTTCTTTTGCCAAGTGTTATATGTGACCTGAAATAGCCATTTGATATAAATTAATTTTCTCTGTGAGGTCATATAAAGTGTACCAAGCTATTCTCGCCAACAGACTGAAGCATTGTAATATGTGTGAGTAGAGAAGAATATGTTTGATGATGTTTTATTCCTTCCTGAAGTCATAGTAATGTCATGAGTAAAGCCATTGTCTAACTGAATCTTTGAATGCTAGACTTTCTATAAGATGTAATAGGAACATACAATGTATGCCTCCCAGGACAAACAAAATCATGCATAGTAATCTACATAGTGCTATACATGAACTATTAAACTTACTGGTAATAAACTTTCTTTCATAAATTAGAAGTGATCAGCCTTTGTGAACTATAATGTTATCAAATGCTGTGTTAAACAGACTACTGAAAATATGAATCTGAAAAACAGTAACATTTAATAACCATCTAAGTTTGATTTTTATACTTTTATTCTCTTATTAGTGTTGGAAATAATTTAATTATGAATTAATAAACCTTATGAGTAAAATTTATGTTGTTGAATAATTAAATTTATTATTACTAGAGTAATATTATTTAAATTCTACTACTATTGTTTTGGCAATAAATTGACAATATGCCTTATTAAAAAGTATAATCCACCAGAGCATAACAATTAATTATTTAAGTGTCTAATAAATATAGGTGGGGGTGAGCCATTGTGTTTCCTTATAGAATTCTGGCACCTTACAAACAAATTAAAAACTATTAGAAAAATTTAGTTATGTTAAGCTGGGTTGTGTGATCAGAAAAAATAATTGCATTTGTGAAAATACCTGACATATTCCAATGAATGAATTATCAGAGCAGACACAAATATGTGGAAATTACAACATATAAACCCATAGATACTGATACACAATACAACACACACATTGTAATACAATATTTAACTAATATTTTTGATGAAAATCTTTAATAGGTGGAGTTATCCATAAACTTAATTAGAAAGCACTTTTACAAAAATAATGATTTATTTACAAAATAAGTAAATAACAGATAAAACATTATGATATTTTTTGATAATCACTTTTGATTGCTAATGGTTTTACAGATGTTTTATGATCTTAGTGTTCTGTGTGCTTATTTCAAATAGATGTGATATTAGTTAATAGTAGCTATTATACAATCTTGGTTCTTTATCTTCAACTTTGTATTGTTTATTTTTTCTATTGTAGTTATGATAGTCTTTTTGATGGAAATAATTGTTCTGCTTTTGAATTAATTTTTTAATCTATTTATGAGAAATAGATTCAGAAATAATATGCTTTGAATTTACAGTAGTGCTAAGACATTTTTAGTCTTCTTGTTCTGTATCACAGTTTTGTTAAAGTATTGATATAATGGCAGTGATAATTTTTATCTCATTTCTTTAGCTGCTTTGCTGAAATTCGTCTGATGTTGATTCGTAATTACTGCTTCTTACTTCTTAAAGTTAATAGTATCACATTGTAAAAAGTTGAAATTATATAAAACCTAGCAGCAAGTTGTAAATCCAGGTAGCAAATATTTAAAGACAGTTTTATATTGTGATATTTTTAGTTATTAAGTGATTACTGACTATAAAAAGATAAATTAATTGATCATTTATTATCTTGAGAGAAATTGGGGAAAATTTTAATTTTTTTTTAATTCTAGCTTTCTATTAATCCAACAAATGAATTTAATGGTGTTATGCTGATAAAATTCTAGATAGTGTATGATATATTGCATTGTTTTATATATATATTACTAAAATTCAATTACTGTATTATCATATAATAGTTCAATAGTTAATTTTTATGCAATAGTGATACCTCTTTTCCAATTTACTTTGCTTTCATTTGGTTTTTTTACTTGATTTGATGGATGATGTATTTTTGATAAATATCAATAGACCGTTAAGCTTACATTTGAATTTTGTTATGGTTTTTGACTAAAATAGTTCTAACTCATAATAAATGTGTATCTTAAGATAGTTCATATGGTGATAGCTTTTTTGATCTAATTCTATGTTAATCACTGATTGATTCTCTTATCTTTGATAAACATAATTCTTTAAAATAACAGTTAATGAAATACAATGAACAATATAATTTTTGAGTAATTCATAATTGTAAAAGTATAAAAGAGTAATCATTTTAAATGAAACATTTGAGCAATTAAGAATAAAACGAAAATAATTAATCTCAGGCCCCAGTTGAAATACTAAATTATAATGGTATAAAATATTTAATAAATAAATAAATGACTTATCAAATAGCCATAATGTTAACTACCAAATTGTAGCAGTATAAAGTATAAAACAACTTGCCCAATACCTTGGTTGCTAAAATTTATTAGAATAATTAATTATATTAGCTTAATTGAATAGCAATTCATAAAACATTAGATTAATCTTTACTAATCATTTATTCACAATAATGGCAAAGTGTATTTGATAAACTATTCTCAAGTTAATAATTATTTGTTTATATTATTACATTTAGGTGCTATAATAATATTTGTCTGTGATAAAAGTAATCTTATTCAGACTCTGTTTGAACTGCTAAATATCATGTAATAATGTAAATAAAATATGTAAAAATATTTTCATTTAAAATTTTAGTAAATTGATATTTTATTATATGAATAAAATTATATATGTGTGTGGATAATGATATTATAAATAATAAGGTGATTTATTAAAAGGATATTACTATATATTATAAATAAGTGGATGACATATTTGTATGTAGTAATCCAGATATTATTAAAGAATTGTTTAAGGAATTATATAGTTTAGATCATTTAAAATGGATCAAAGTAGATGAAAAGTCAATGTATGTTCAGTTTCTGGATCTTAACATAACTAGAAATTGATGTAAGCTACATTACTGTATAATGATTAACCCAATAAAAAAAAGAGGGTACATTCCATATAAGTTAAAGATGCCAATATCACCTAAAACAACAAGTTTGAAACCTTTTTTATTTAGAAACAATAATCTTTGTAAGTATACATCAGATAAAGGCAAAAATATTGAAATTTATACAAATGAATTATTAAATATTAGATAAAACTATCATCTGGTATATAAGACTATTGAAATTTTTAATAAGAAATATAAAAATAAGGATATAAATAATAAGGCTGATTTTACTAAGAATAAATATATAAAGATATACGTGAAATTGCATTTATGTATGTCCTCAATTAAATCAAAGAATAAATCCAAAAGCTAAAATCTCATACTTAAATCAAAATTGCATCATATATAAATAAATATGTAAATATGGTAGTGGATATATAGGGAAATCAAGATGTATATTTGAGAAAAGAACTAAAAAAACTTACAGTTATTAAAAAGAGTTTAAAAAATTTAAATTGTAATGGAAATAATCATGTTTCAACATCAGATTTTTGTAATCATAATAGGTTATGTATATGTGGTTTTAATTTTGACTATAATAATGTAAAAATATTACAAATTGAAAGAAATAATAATAAAAGGAGGCAAACATTAAAATCAAGGAATTATGGAAAGGCTAGAGTTTGAAAGCATATTTGACGATACTGTAAAAAAGAATTAGAATTAGCTGATAAAGACAATGAAGCTAGTTGAAAGTGCTCCTAGGTAAATAAAAGTTTTTAAAATTGTACTTTATATATATTTATATTACTGTATTTATTAATATTTAATTATATAATATATATATTGTACCAGTCAAAAAACACACATAGATCCAACAAACCCCTGAATAGAGGTAAAGTACCTCCAGTCCAACCACATACAAGATATATAAATCAGGTATATCATGAATTCTGCCCTATTTACCTATATCCCCAGGTCAAAGATCTAATCAATAGCCTTTCTCGATGATATGATCGAATTCCTTTACTTTTACCATCCCAGCATCTGGGTCTTAAAGCATGATATTCAATTTAATTATATATTTTAGTGATAACTTGGGTGTTTGGTTGATAGGTATATTTAAAAATCAAAAATTATTTCAAATAAAAATAAATAAAATGATTCGAAAAACACTGGAAGTTTGGTTTTAGTTATATATATATATATTGTACCCTTTTCTATAGGTCAAGAAATAGTTATAATGGTCAATTACATTTATTGATGTATTGAATATATTAAATTTATAGAGTCTGTAAAGTGCAATTTAAAGCTAAAGCAAATACCTGATACGTAAAATCATTTAAAAAATTAGTTAAATAAAGAGTAAAGAATTGCTCATATGGTTGTAAAAGCTGGCCATATTAAAATAACACAGCTATCAGTAATAAAAATGTATTTAATAAGTCAATTTTAATAACTTTAAAACTTAGAATAAATTAATATTATATAATATTTAAATTTATAAACTATATTAAATAATAAAAATTAGTGTAATGTATTTGAATAGTAAATATTATGATGTTGAGAATTGTATTTATTTCTATATTTTTTCTAAATTATTTCTTCAAAATTTTATATAAAATTTTTATATAATATAAGTGCAGTAAATTTATTAAGACAGACAAAAATAGACAAAACACCGGAAACGATTACGTAATTGTCTGGAATATTTTTATACAAGCACTTGTTTCAATTAATACCAATATTTTAAAGTATTTAAATAATATTATAGTAGAATGTATGTTATGATTTTACTTGGAATAAGAATAGTTAAGAGTTAACTAAGAATAGATTATAACCATTGAAAGAAAGATACAGATGTCCTAAATAATGGAAGAAGTTATAGAATCATTTTAATTTAGAAATAAACTATAATTTTTTGTAAAAGTATATCAAATGAGAATATACAAAATATTAAAATATATTTTCACACTCTTTTTATTATTAATTATATTTTTAAAGAGATAAGTGTTGCATATTTAAAAATACTATAACACTCGATAATTATTATCATATATTTGAAATTGTAACAGGTTGATATTTAAACACATTATAATATTATACAGGAGTATGGCTTATGCAAAAACGCATTATAATTTATATGAGCATGGGAGAACAAACATTAAAGTTAATCATAATATTTAATAATATGCTGTGTAATTTGTTTAAAGTAACAAGAAATGTAAATTTTCTTTTTTTTAAGACCATATTGATTATAAAGTGTGACGTTATAAAATATTGATCCACAAAATAATTTAGAATATTGTAAATTTAGTATATTTAAAAGGTAAAAAATGTTGTTACCCATAAGTAGTTCAAATAAATAGTGTGATAAACCTAAAGAAAATAACTAAAATAATTTTTAAAATGTATAATGATTGGATTAACTATAAAGAAGTACAAAATTGTAGAATTAACATTTGTCATGTGTAAGGAAAGAAGGATATCCGTTGTAAATAAGATGTAAATAGATTTGTTTTATTTTTACTTAAATTTATTTGATGTTAATAAACTTTGTTAAATTTGTTTTATTAAAACTTGTGTCTGGGTATTGTTTTCACTACATCATGATACAAATTCACAGAATGTTTTCACAACCACTGAAGTAAATTTTGCACAAAAGATAACTAAAAATATGTTTAATCTTAATTATTATTGATGTTCTTATAATTAAGTAATTATAAAATTGCATTAAGTTATTGGTCATAAATCCACTATCCTAATATTTTGATAAATTATATGCTATTAATTGCCACTTACTTTATTTATCAGATTATCTAAACACTACCACTTCTTAGTTTACTTTATTGTTTAAAGACAAAAGATGATATTTATATTGATTGATTTATTATGGTAATAAATTTGCAATAAAAGAAATTTATACCAATTTGATTAAGTAAGAAAGATTGTAATCATTATTGTTATTAATTGCAGTGTAGTAGATATGGCATAAAATCCCTTACCATATGTGCTACCGCATTTTGTTGAAGTATAAATAAAGATTAAGAACCTGAGATTATAATTTATTGAGCTAGATGATGATTATTATTATTAAAGATAACAGAATTAATATTATAGTTATTAAATGAGTCTTAGTAAGTAGACGTTGCGAAAGTCATAAGAATACTATGTAGTTATTATTTGAAATAATAGTATAAAGGGGGGATAGTGTTCTTATGCCATTGAGGTGGTATCCTGTGGGATATTGGCTCAATGTGATCTACCTTGCCAACTCGTATTTCGACTTCTCATCTCATGAATACATTAAATCTTTATGTTAATTTACTTTAAAACAGAACCTAAGTTAATTTTAAGAAATTTGAGCTAGTAAAACATTTTTTAATTTAATATTTAATTATTAGAGCTAGAACCCGGTGACGTTAAATATAGTAATCTATTTATTTGTAAGTGGAGGTACGAGGTTGACGGCAGGCACGGTTAGAATATATATATATATATATTTAAAAATCATTTAGCATTTTACATTAGTTTAACTCAAGCTCTAAAAACAAAAAATACAATCTTTAAATTAACTTTATAATTATATGAGTTCATGACGACTTTATTTATATTAGCGGTGAACATTGACATTATTGAGTTTGTATAATTTATTTTGTGAAGTTTATACACCTTTACATTTGTTTACATTTATTCTCCTTTTAAAATAACAAAAATGATTTTATAATTAAATGATCATGGATTTTAAAATTCCCCATGCACATTTAGTACAAGCTTGTAATATAATGGTAGGTTTAAACATCTGCCTAACTCACATATATAAGAATAACTGTTTTATTGCTTTGGGTTTTTTTTACAAAAAAAAATTAAAAAAAAACAAAAAACATTTCTATTGAACAAGATATTAATTAAATAGACTATTGTAATCAGACTAATTTAACGTCTTACTCCACTAACATATAAAAGAAAAATTGATTTTATTTCTCTTTGTAAAAATAATAATTCAGATTTCAAATGACTAATGTTTGATGACATTAGTGGACCTTGCTGGCATAGCTTATAAATAACTTTAAAACTGTAAGCGGTTATAATAAAAAAAATAGATCAGTTAATTATCAAGAAAACAAGTCACTTTAATTGGACTTACAACTAAAATCATACCTATAATAAAATATAACGTGAATTAGCCAAAATCAAAGGATTTTAACTAATTATGCAAATGAACAAAAGAGTCAATTACTCAGGTCGAAGATCCCTTCAGTAGAATCATTTCCCTATGGCTTACATATTAGATAGGCAAAAGAAAAGCAAAACAATGTCAGGTTAATAAATATACGAATGCACAGGAGAGATGAAATGTAAGTAAGATAATACAGGCCAGATTATGGACATTCGTATGCCTATTCCAACGAAGAATAAAAAGGGAAATTGATACATCCACATTTCATGTCCATATACTGATAGGAGATAGGATTTATGGAGAGCCAACATGCCCACCTATATGGGTATCATGCCGGCAAACCTACTCTATCTCAGCCACACTATCCGATTCACAAATGTATGCAAAAGCAGAAGCTAACTCCGAATCACCAAATCAATGACCATTTTTGATCTGTTCATGATACTCCAAGCATTCTTTATTAACCGGAGATATTATAATTATTAAATAGGAACGAATTATAATTAAATAGCCTTAAAATGATCTAATACTGCATAGAGACCAACCTGCATAAACAACTATTTTATATAAATATGTAACCTACAAAAAAAACATACATATAGAAATAAGGGAATTTAATTCTCAAAAAAATCCCCCCTTCCCTCTTTCCTAACTTATAAAAAAAAGGCAAGATAATTAACTGACGCTATCCAGCAGTGCTGTTACAAGGTCAAAATCTATAGCATATTTTATTCTGTTTTAAATTACTGAAATATAAAATAATAGAATCCCATTCCGGGACATCTATAATAAATTTATTTAAAAATTATGGTAAGATTATTTAGAAATATATATATTTGACATAACCTCACTCGTGAAAATAAAAGAGATTAACTTATTTTACTTTTAAAATTAAATCGTACTTTGCAAAAACTCCCCCTAGTAAATATAATTTGCTCTCTTACCAAATTACTCTCTTTGAATCCCCGTGAGTGAAGCCAGTCAAAATCAAAAAAAAATATCAAAGCATGAAATCTTATGCTAAGATTAATATAAAACAAATAAATAAATTCATAGTCAATCAATGAAAATATTAAAATTATGATGAGCTTGAGTTAATGAAATATTATAATTTAAAAGAAAAGGGTTAAAGAATCAGTTAATAGCTTTAGGAAAATACATTTATATTCTTACGATAATAGTTTCAAACATCTTGATGGAAGTATTCAAGCTCTTCAGCATTTTCTCTGGAGTTCCCTGGAATGAGTTCTATGGGCAAACATTGGTGGCAGATGGCTCTTTTAAAGGCAGGTTTGGACAGCAGCATAACGGAAGATTTCAGGTCTCAGGAAGGGAAGGGCAGTGATTTACCTTTTTTACTACTTGATCATTGTTGCATGAAGACTTCTACAACTTTCTTTCTGTCTGTTTTCTGTCTGGTCTCTGGTCTCTTTATTTTTCTCAAAAGGACCACTTTTTATTACTTCCTACTCGTATTCGATTTCTGCTGCCTCAGGTCATTTTCAATTTTAAGAACAGTCAAAATCATTTTTATTCTAATTTTAGAATGTTTGTATCTTGATAAGGATCAACATATTTCAATATACACCTGGGTCTCATTTTACGTGATAGATAGGTTCCTCAGAGAACATGCGCAAACAAAATCACGCAAAAATAGATGTAACTTACCTTGAAAAAGAGGATGCAGTCTGTGATTTTTCAAAATTCGCATAAAAGCAAAGCACCAATGTAAAATTATTTTAAAATTTGTGCAAAAAAAAATAAGAAAATAAAATATGACTAATAAAAAATTTCAAATTTGAAAAAAATTGATACAAGACAAACTTTTTTTAACTATAATATTTAATTTTATTCAAAATAATATATTTTTATGCATAATTTACAGTACAGTAATTTACATTTTTTTATACACGTTTTAATTATTATAGCTATTTGCTGAAAAACATGTTCGTTTGCAAACAACTAGCACCAACTTCACACTCATGTTGTGTCAATGGTTTTCTGGTGACAATGTAATTAGTAATTAATCTTTGAGACGATGATTTTATTAATTGTTTATGAAACTAACAACTAAAAATGAAATTTTTATTTTTGTCTTTAATTTTTAATTTTGTTTAAAAATCAAATTTCACATCACATTAATTTCAAGTCGTCGTAAGTAATTTTTAAATTGTTAATTACAATTAAAAATCAGATTTTAATTTGTTATTGTCAAATTTAATTGTGTCCACTGCTATTACTGATCTTTTAAAAATAAACTTTTGGACACTAAATGATTAATAATTGATTATGTTCTTTTTTAAAAAGCAAAAACAGAATGTGATTTAAAATGCAAAATTAACACGCACAATGTTTGAACAAATTTACATCAAATCTTGTAAAATTTAATGTGTATATATATAAAATGTGGAAATCATGATTTTAATTTCATTATTGCATAAAATCTTACTATTATAAAGCACTGAAAATATTGAAGTTACTAAGATGAAAGTCAAATTCCAATAATGTGCTATTACTTTCAATATGATGTAAGTGCATGAAATTTATTATTTAAAGTAATAGCGCATTATTGGAGTTCGACTTCCGGTGAAACAGGAATCGCGTAACTTCAAAATCGTGTTAAATAAGTCTACATAAAAAAAGACCCAGGTGTAATTTTGTTAGTTTTTAATTTAGATAACAATGTATAATCTCTACTAATTAATAAATAGAGATTCCACAGTGAATGAATTTTGGTAATTTATCAATGCTTTTAATTTAAACATTTATTTTAAACTTCTTATTGAGGTACAAATCTTTTCAAAAAGGCCATCTTGATTCTTGAACTAAAAAAATAAAACATTTTAAACATATATATCTAAAATATATATAAAAAAATTCAAAGTTAATTATTTGAATATTTTTTTATTTTAATAATAAAAATAGAATAACAGTGTGTTAGTACAATTATATATATATATGTGATCCAAAATAAATTTTGTGATATAGTACAATTATATATATATATGTGATCCAAAATAAATTTTATGATATATTCAGGATAGTTAAAAAAAATGTTAAAATATTTTTTTAGAATAATAAAACAAAAGCAAACGTTAGTAAAATAAATAATTAGGTGGGTCAGACTGTGAAACGGCAAATCTGAATCACATTTACCATTTCAATATATATATATAAACTATTTAATGGTAAAAGAAATATATTTTAAATTCTTTAGTAGCACATTCCATAAGCTGTGTATGGCCATATTTGCAACTTGCCTATTAATAACATTATATTTACCTATTAAAATTGCCTCTTTAGTTTTCCTCTTTTTATGATTCCTTTCTTCCATTAATATTTTTATTTCATTAATATTAAATGTAAATCTATAATTACAAGTTTTTTCATGGTCAAAGAATACTGAAATTGTACTAAATTGATTATTCACATTATTTTTAATCCGATTATATAATAATTGATGCTCCTTTAATCTTTTTGCCACAAAAGATCTCGATTCACCACCGATATATAATTTTTTACATCCACATGAAATCTGATAAATTATATTACTTTTTTGCAATTTAGGAATTATACCCTTAGTAATATTAATCAATCAATTAACATTTGGAAGAACACAAAATAAAATTATACTTTTCTTTAAATATATTCTTAATTAATTTAGATTGCCTATTATTTACAAATGGCATAGATATCCATTTTTTTATTATCTAAGATAACATTGCAAACCCTCTTATTATTAAATGAATTTACTGTACTTTATCATAACCAACCCATTAAAGTTCATTAGCAAAGAGTTCAATATTTAAAATTTTATCACTCTTATATTTACATAATTTATCAATGGGTATTATACTTTTACATTTATTATATGTATATATATAATTGATATTTTTCAGATTAAACCATGTGCTATTTTGTATTACAAACCGATATTTCGACAAACTAGCAACTGCCATTATCAAAGTTAAGACAGTCAATTGAAATATTAAAGAGACCTACTGATCTAAATAAGACTGATGATGCACAATGTATTCCAGTTATGAGGAAACCTCTCATTTTATCTCTGTCTTCTAATATTAACTTATAATTAATAGGTGAAAACACTGAGGAAAATAAACATTTTGATAAGCCTCATATTTGGAATGTTGAACTACTTCAAGTTGATTCTCATTTCTCATCTTAACTCAGTCACATTACTGTTAGAGATCTAATGATTTTTCTTTCAAAAGTTAACCTTGGCAATGGTGGATGCTAATTCATTGAAATATTGATTAAAAACGTGCGCATTATATCCTGAAAGAAACATCACATAAGAAATATATCTTTCATTAAGCCATTTTAAATTATGGCTTTTTCAAAAAAAAATGTAAATAACACTCAGTTTTTTAATAAATATTTGTTATTTTATGTATGATACTCAATATCCATTGTTTGTTTTTATTTGGTTAAAATATGCATAAAATTAACATTAAAGTAAAAAACACATTAAACATGTTGAAGAATGTCTGATCTGCTATTACACAATTAGCTTTATGATTTCAAAGACTTTTAACTAATAGTAATGTGATCAAACAATAAAATGTATTTGCACATGCTAATAATCCCTTACTGCTAACACAATCTGAGTTTATTTATTTTCTACTTTGCATTTGATATGAATTTTTATACACAAATTTTATCAATTTAAAAGATTGTAGAATAAGGATATATATATATTAAAATATTTTTTTTTGCTGAAGTTACTATTTTAATTACTTAACTGCACTTAATGCAGGTTTGGTTATATTGTTGATGTCACTTTTTGATAGTCATGCGTTATGCATTATCTCTCGCCCCAAGAAAATGTCTGTAGACAAAACTATTTTATCTAGCAGTAATGTGGTTTTTTTTTAAAAAAAAAAATTGATCTTATAATCCTCTTAGTATCAAACTGCTTAACCATTTGGGTTCTTTATTGCTAATAATAGCTCTAATCTATACAAAGGGTCTTAATTAATATATATAATCAGACTATTTATGTAACCATTATTTTACTACTTTATTTTCATGCATATTTTTGTATTTAATAAAATGTAATCGTCTTAATTGCTATTGCATCTACTGCTGTTAGTGAAAACATCAAGGAATATACAATTGTGACATGTCTAGTTGACAGCAAAACAACAAATCCGATTTTCACTTGGGTTGATTAGATAAATGACTTAGTTTCTTGGTTTTTATCTGACAAAAGAGTTTTCTATATCATTAAAAATAATACTGATCTCAGACATTTAATAATATGTAGAAGTATGTCAACAAAACATTCTAGATTTATTATCATTACGTGCAATTTATATAAATGATCGATTTAATTAATGCTAAACTTTAACTAATTAATGTGAACTTTTTTAGAATTAATATTTTTTTATTAATTGCTATTTCTTGATATTTAAAAACTATAACTCCAACTATCTGGGTTATAGCTTAATGTTTAAAGATTGTCATATTTATGGTTTGGATTCAAATCTAGGCTGGATAAAACTAAAATTTCTTTTAAATTCTATTCAGATACTTTTCAGATAACCAGTTCTTTGTCAATCCAGATAAATATCCTCTATTGATCTGTAAATTGTTATCAAACTATTGTTAGCTAGAGATGTAAAGCAGTTCAAATCCTTATCATTTAACTTGTCAATTGAAACTCCTAATGAGTAATATGTTCTCCTTCATCATTTTTATAAGAGGAAAAGCTATTAGAGAGGCCATTTTTCTAAAATAAGCTACTTAAAGATTGTTTTGTCTACAATTTTTATAATAATTTAATGAGCTCTTTACATTATATACATATATGACTTTAAATGTAATTGTTTTTTAAATAATAATTGATATTATAATAAATCATACACACACCCATCTCAAAATTTGAAAATATGATAATCAAAAAGTATATTATTTACTATTTGAAACCACTGTCTTGCTATCTATTGTCAAATATTGGGATGAGATTGTGTTATTTATTATATTAATAATTTACTATTTAAAAGTGGCTATATTTAATATTTTTTAAAGAGATTAAAGTAAATTGGCTCTGAAGAAGACTGTAAGACAGTCAAACCATAGGTGTATATATATGTACAAATAAAGGATTTTGCTAAAAAGGGTTTGAAGTAGTTTGGATAAATTGTATTTATATAATAAATTAACTCATTGTCTTTTTTAATTAACATGGGTTAACTTTATTTTTACTGACTTAATCTTATTATAATTAGCATTAACAAAAATATACTTTTATTAACAAATGACTTAAATAAAAATGCCATTTTCACCAAGTAAATTAAATATTAATACTTAACATTAAAGATTTAAATTCAACTATTCTTAAAGTTTAATTTGAATATTGAATTTTAATATACTAGGAGATATATTAAAATAATTTTAGCTTTTAATAGCTTTAACATTAACTTATTATCTTTCAGGGTAAAAATATACCTAATTTAAGCAATTGCAAGTCATTTATAACCATAGATGGGTATAAATCATTACAGTAACATAATAAAATGACTTTTGAAAATAATTAAGACTTGTAAATGTTCTCAAAAATGACTTAAGGAATGAATTAACATTTAACTATTATGCCTTGATAAATTGGCTAGGAGTAGAAATTAACTTACTTTTTTTTTTTTTTCGTTTTTATATATACTTAAACACTTAGGTAGCTGGAACATTAGCTTTAGTTTCAAAGCTAAAAATTGCAATATATATATAATGTTTTCATGGTTGTATGATGTAGATAAATTAATATTTTTGGAAATAAACTGTGTAATATTTTGCATTACAATCCAATATTTCGATGGACTAGCAACCGTCATTATCAAGGTTAACTTTTGAAAGAAAAATCATTAGATCTTGAACAATAACATGACTCAGTGCGAGATGAGAAATGAGATTCAACTTGAAGTAGTTCAGCATTCACAATATGAGGCTTATCAAAGTGTTTATTTCCATCAGTTTTTTCGCCTATTAGTTTTAAGTTAATATTAGATAAAATGAAAGGTTTCCACATAGTTGAAATACATTGTTCTTTTTCAGCCCTATTTAAACTAGTAGATCTCTTTAATATTTCAATTGACTCTCTCATGGTTCTTAAATCATATCTTTCTAAATTAGCAAGTATTTTTGTAATGACAAAATCAGGTTTGTGACCAATTTCTTAAAAATGGGAAGTAAAAGCTGATGTGCTAATTTTTTGATTAAAAGCATTTCTATGTTCCTTAATTCTGACATTTATTCATCTATTATACTGACCCACATAGATTCTTGAGCTCTACAAACATGGAATTTCATAAACTCCTTGGTGTTCTAAAAATATTCTGTCTTTAGATTGATAAAAAACATCTTACTCAAGAAATAGAACTTAGAAAACATTTTTCTACTTCTAATAATTATAATAAAAACATATGTAAGGCTTTACATAACATTAATACTAAAAAGAAAAAAGAGGATAGAATTGACAATTCCTCTTTTAATAGAGTAGAAGACTGTCTTGTTTTAATATAAAGACTACTTTTTCTACTGGCCAAAAAATTGGTGATTTTTTTATATAAACCTAAAGACAGAATATTTTTGGAACACAAAGGAGTTTATGAAATTCTGTGTTTGCAGTGCTCAAGAATCTATGTGGGTCAGTCTAATAGATGAATAAATGTCAGAATTAAGGAACATAGAAATGCCTTTAATCAAAAAATTAGCACATCAGTTTTTACTTCCCATTTTTTTAGAAATTGGTCACAAACCTGATTTTGACAATACAAAAATACTTGCTAATTTGGAAAGATATGATTTAAAAACTATGAGAAAGTAAATTGAAATATTAAATACACCTACTGGTTTAAATAGGGCTGACAAAGCACAACATATTTCAGCTATGTGGAAACCTCTCATTTTATCTAATATTAACTTAAAATTAATAGGTGAAAAACTGAGGGAAATAAACATTTTGATAAGCCTCATATTGTGAATGCTGAACTACTTCAAGTTGAATCTCATTTCTCATCTTGCACTGAGTCACATTATTGTTTGAGATCTAACATTTTTTCTTTCAAAAGTTAACCTTGATAATGGCAGTTGCTGGTCCATCAAAATATCGGATTATAATGCAAAATAATACACAGTTTATTTTTAAAAATATTAATTTATATATATCAAAATACAGTAAAATTCACATAAATTATATTATTTTTAGAAGTACAATTTGCTATACATCTTGTAGTCTTTATCAACTATATAACATTTAATAATCAAAACGAGACAACATTTCACAATACCCATAGTTCAATTTAGATTTCCCACAATTCAATTATCATAACATTTGATGATTTCTTGAAATCAACATAGCCACTTTTATTTTACGTTTATTGTTAAAATAAAAGAGGCTATGTTGATTTCAAGAAATTGTCAAATGTTAATGAATTGGCAGTCATCAAATGTTAAGATAACAAAATTGTGGGAAACCTGTATTGAACTATGGGTATTGTTAAAGATTGTCTAGTTTTGATTATTCAATGTTATATAATTGATAAAGACTATAAGGTGTATAGTCGAAAGTACTTTTAAAAATAATATAATTTACATGAATTTGTATATTACAAATATTGGAGAATGAATATAGACATCAAACTTAATTTATTACATATATATATTGTACCAAAGTACATTGTTATTGAATTGTAGTGGTATTTAAAAATAATAATATATCATAAATTTCGTCTTTTTAAAAAAATAAAGTGGGAATAAAAGTTGAAAGAAAAATTAAAAAACTAAAGAGTAGGGTAGGGGAGGGATATTAAAGAAAATAAATAATAAACGCTTTAAAAGCGGGTGGGATTTTTTTTATTTTAAAAAAGAAAAAAAAATCGATTTTATAAATAAAATGATTTAATATTGTTTTGATTAGTTTGTAATAAAAGGAAAAAAATAATAATAAAGAGAATTTTGTTTTGTTTTATAATAAAACAATTAAATGTGTGTGTGTATGTGTAAAAGTTTTGGAGAAAAAATAGAAGCCCAATCAGAGCTAAGTAAAGGATAGTAATTTCATGAGATAATAGACGCTAGAGATAACAAAAATTTACCATTGTTAAGACGTTTTAAAAACTTTCAACATTCCATTATTTGGAATATTTTAAAAACATTTAAAAAATATTTATTGAAGTTACTGATAAACAATTATATAAATTGTTATGTCTACTGAAATGATGCAGTTTTAAATTACCGTATTGTACGATCGGCTGAAAACCTCACTGCAGAAACATCAGCAGAAAGTTCGGAGGGTAAATCATGGTCAAGTGAAGCAAGAAAATACCAAGTGTCAACGCTGAAAAATTCACGAAAGTTGTACAATATCATGGAGTCAAGGAAAGTTTGCTTGAAGTTAGTGCTAACTGGTAATAAATAATTTTTAGAGAAATTATATTGTGCTGTGTGCGTCATTTCGAACTTTCCAAATCCTAGGTAACTTTTGATTTTAGTATTCTCTCATTCTTGATTTCCTTTCAAAGTAAAAAGATAAACTGTGATAAATAAAACTTTAAATTTTACAAAATAATATTTAGGAAATATAAACGACATTGGCTTCTGTATTTAATTATATTTAAAGACATTGTGTGTATGTATGGGTATATTTTAATCTAATATGTCAAGTATATTTATTTAATATAATTTATTAAAATATTTGTTTAAAATGAAAAGAGTAATATAATGTATTTAATTATTTGTTTAAAATGAAAAGAATAAAATAATATATTAAAATATTTATTTAAAATGAAAAGAGTATGTGTGTTTAACTTATAAAGCAAAATGATTGTTTTTTTTTATTAAGAAAAAGAAATTCTTAAAATGTCGTTTAAATATTTACGTTTATATTTTGAATACACACATTTATGTTGAACAATATTTTAATAAGATGGGATGGAGAGATTTAATTATTAAACAAGAAATAATTAAATTAAAATTAAAAGAATAGAAAAAATATATTTTTTTAAAAGTAAGGATTTGTTGTTAAAGATGTGAATGTTTTCTTGTTCAGTAAATTATCATTATTATTGAGATAGGATTATTAGAAAGGACGGAGTTTTATTTTTCTTAAAAGGTAGTTACAATCCATTGAGCTAGCTGGAGCCTCAGGTACTGGATTTAGTGCTGATCAGATAAACATGTTGATTACACATGTAATTAACTGGCACCTATAGGTTTTACCTTAAAAATAAATAAATAGTTTATTTGGTTGGTATTTATCCAGTAGCCGAGTGTTTATGTTATTGGTAGTTTGCTGCCAATGATATTTTGCACTTTACCAGAGGACCAAGCACCTTTAAAGATTGAATAGTAAGGAAGGTAGAGTATTAGTTTTTTTGTCTTCTATTCATCATTGTTAATTATTAAAGATTAAGAAGGAGGGCGGTTCAATATATATATATGCAAAAAGGAGTTTGCTATTAACTGAAAGGAGA
Organism: Epiperipatus broadwayi; assembly: GCA_028023455.1. Classification (NCBI taxonomy): domain Eukaryota; kingdom Metazoa; phylum Onychophora; class Udeonychophora; order Euonychophora; family Peripatidae; genus Epiperipatus; species Epiperipatus broadwayi. The sequence continues at coordinate 21,577 of JAQFVV010008098.1, forward strand.
CCGTTTGATTCCTCTTAGAAGCTGTAAAGAAACTGAGCAGGGCAAATTCCTACTGTCCACTCCATATGTTCTTCTCATTGCAGCTATTATTACTATGTCATTATTTATATAGTATAAGAAGAACTATCTTATATTAAATGGGATATTATTGGGCTTTGTAAAGTTAGAAGTAAAGGTGAAAAGACAATTGATTTAAAAAGTAGACATGTACTCTACTATAAAGGCACAAATATCAGAAATACAAGAGGAGTAGGATTCATTATAAATAAAACTGAAAGAACAACATTGTGCAGATTGATGGTGTATCAGACAGAGTGGCAAGATTAGTTATACAACTTAATAGCAGATATCAGATGCAGATAAATCAGATATATGCCCCAACAAGTTCTCATAGTGATGAAGTAGTAGAAGATTTTTATATAATGTACAAAAGGTTTTTGATCAGAGTAAACAACATTATAAAATTGTTATGGGAGGCTTTAATGCTAGATTTGGTAAACAAATCAAAGATGAAAGGGCTGTAGGTAATTTTGGTTATGGTAATAGAAATGAGAGAGGACATAGACTTGTGGAGTTTGGAGATAAAGAAAAACTTCATATTATAAATTCTTGCTTTGAGAGAAATGTTAAAAAAATGGACATGGAAGCATCCAAATGAAGTTACAGCAGAATTGGATTATATTGTGACTAACAGAAAATACATATTTCAAGAGTGTAATGTTCTTAATAAATTTAACACAGGAAGTGATCATCAATTAGTAAGATGTAAGATATGGGTTAATGCAAAACTAGAGAGACAAAAATTATTAAGAAAAACAATATTTACAATTGATGTTCCTAATCTGCAGAAACATTCTAAAGAATTTAAATTGGAACTTACAAATCGGTTTCAAGTATTAGTAGATTTTGAACATGATTCAGATTTGAATAAAATTAGTATGAAAATAACTGATACACTTTTAAAAATGGCAGTAAAGATAGCTGGTAGAAAAAAGCAGCAATTGACGAATAAAATTTCTATTGAGGCTAGAGAATTTATGAAGAAAAGAAGGAATATAAAGATATACAAAAATGATGCATTAAAAAGGATTGAATATTTCAAATTTTATAAAATGGTGCAGAAAAGAGTTGAAAATGATATAAGAAAGTATAACTGTGAACTAGCAAGGAAATCTGTAGAAAAAAAATAAGTCTCAAGAGTGTAAAACAACATTTTGGTATTGGTAGGAAATTTATATCTGCAATAAAAAAAAAAAAGATAGAATTATTACTAAAAAGAGAGATGACATGAAATGGGTAGAAGATTCTATCAAGAATTATAAAGTAATAAAAAAACAAATACCTCTGATATCTATTATATCTTCTTAATTGCCCAGAATTTTAAATAAAGAAGTGAGATATGCAATTAAAATTATGAAGAAAGGAAAGGCTCCAAGTAATGATGGAATTATAATTGATATATTAAAAGAAGCAGGTGATGAAATAGAAAAAAATTATGAAAGTTATATACCAAATGTCTAAATGATAAAGATATACCAGATGATTGGAAGAATGCATTATTAATATTAATATTAAAAAGGTGATAAAAAAGATATTAGAAATTACAGACCTATCAGCCTTTTATCAGTTTTATACAAAATTTTTACCAAGATAATTACAACTTTTCTACAGAGAACATTGGATTTCCACCAACCACAAGAACAAGCTGGATTTAAAAGTAGTTTTAGTACATTAGAACATATCCAGGTATTGAGAGAAGTTATAAAAAGGACAAATAAATATGAGTGGCCATTATGATTTGGATTTGCAGATTATGAAAAGGCATTTGATTCTATAAATGTTACTTCTGTGATTAAAGCATTGGATCATCAAGGTACAGATCCAGGATATTGTCATATTTTAAAAAATATTTATAAAAATGCAATAGCAACAATTATATTACATAATGATACTGGGAAAATCAATATTGAGAATGCTGTAGACAGGGTAACTCCATATCTCCAAAATGTTTTACAGCAGTGCTGCAAGAAGTATTTTGTGGATTAAAATGGATCACTAAAGGAGTGAAAGTAAATGGAGATTATTTAAGTCATTTAGATTTTACAGATGATGTAGTTGTTTTTTGCAAATAATGCTTTGGAGCTGCAGAAAATGTTGCATGAGTTAACAGATGAAAGTAAGAAAGGAGGACTAAAGATAAATGTAAAAAAGTTTAAAGTAATGTTTAATGGATTTTCTCAAAATATGAAAATAAAGATCGATTATGATGAGTTAGAAGAAGTTAACAGTTACAAATATATTTATCAGATTATTAATACAGATGGAAACATAATGCATGAAATTAATTATAGAATTAAACTTGTTTGAAGTGCTTTTGGTAGAAATAACTTGATACTAAAAGGAAATATGCCTATGTGTTTGAAAAGAAAGGTTTTTAATAAATGTGTTTTACCAGTTCTTACTTATGGATCTGAGACTTGAACACTTAATAGAAGAACAATACAGAGTTTTTAGACTGCTCAAAGAAGTATGGAGAAATGCATGTTGGGAGTAACAAGAAGAGATCATTCCAAATACAAGATGAATCTGAGAAAAATTGAAACATTTAATGCTAAATTGATGATACAGTCATATACTATTATGTCCATAAATCATAGCGTTAAAACTACAGAGTAATAAATTTAATTAAAGGATTTAAACCCAGACTTTCAAGCTCCCTACAGTCATACATTATCCAATATCACCTATACACATGACCATATACCTGTGAAAATTGTAAGTGAATGACGTTTATGCTGTTGCTTATAATACTTCACTTAGGATTGCCAACTTTTTAAAATAATGTGCTCGATACAAATTATAAATATTTTTATTTTATTTTTTTATTCTATTTAAAATATATAATTTAATTAATAAAGTTCTTTTTAATTAAAAAAATTAATGAAAATTTTAATATATTCGCGTTTATATAATTCTGTTGGTTTGTTTTTTTTTATGTTTAAAATTTTTAAATTATGTATTATATAAACTAATTAATCAATGTTAGATATTGAAAATAAGCATTACGTTAAAATATTTAAGATCAAAATTTTATAACGGAAAGATTTATTCAATAATTTCAACATTCGTATAAATAGTTTTAATAATCAGTAAGGTAGCTAGCTGCATTTGTATTCATAAATATGATAAAAAATTCCAAAACTTTTGTAGACCAATATAATTCTTCATATTTTCAGAGAATAAACATATTTACACTCTTTTGAAACTATTTATTGAATGGAATTTTATTACATATTATTTATTATACCAACACACTTTCACTGTATTTGTCAGCTTATTAATAATATCTGTCTTAGAAGGAGTAGTGTATTCTATTACTCAAATTCACAGCTATATATCTTAAGCTTAAGTAGTCAATAAACTTAAACAGTAGGGCCAACAAAACTCCCAGATTATATTCTGGGTATTTTCTGAAGATTTGTGATGATGATTTTAGGTGTTTATATATATTAGACTATTGTTATCATCTAATATAAGTATTGATGTCTTTAGAAATATTTAACTTTATTTAAATATTCCAAATATATACAACTGTTAGTAATAGTACACAGATTAGTGTCAGCACAATATTGCACAAGATATTGATTTACCCTCTTCTTCATGTGTTTCTGGCATCACCAGTAACAGTACTAACATGAGTTTTGAACTTGGACTCTTAGATTCTTGAATACTCAATTTTAAGATAACACTCTAATGAACTAAGCTACCCTGCCAAATGTAATAGTTAGTACTATTTCAAATACTTCTCTATGAAGTTCCTCCTGATTTCTCCACTTTTTCTTAGAACAAAGTTGAATAGTGGTTTCCATACACTGACAAGGGCTAACAACCTTATACGTCAACCTAGTGCATGGAAACCACTAATCAACTTTGCTCATTAAAAAATGGAGAAATCAGGAGGAACCTCATAGATAAGTGTATGAAATTTCTACTGAGTGCTGCTTTGGTAATGGTTCAGTTGGTTAGAGCATTACCTTAAAATTCAGTATTTAAGAATCTAAGAGTCTGGGTTTGAGTCCAATGCCAGTACTGTCACTGGTCTGTCCAGAAACACTTGAAGGAGAGTGAAGAATATCTCTCAAAACAGTGGTATGACATATGCTAATCTGTGTGCTATTACTAGTAGTTGAATATTATTGGAATATTTAAATGAAGTTAAACTTTTCTGAGAATGTTCAATACTTATATTAGATGATAGAAATATTCCAATATATAAATACAACTATATTTTGGGTAGTGGTTTTTATTATTTAGATGAAGATTAATATGCAAAAATTATTTTATGAATAGTTTTGGTAGTGTCACCTAATGTCCATTGACTACTTAAGCTTATAAAGATGGCCTTAAATACAATATATTTTTCTTGGTAAAATAAATATTATATAATATTACATATTGCTTATTTATTTAACCAATTTTTATTTATCTGTATAAAATAATTATATATACACATATATAATTTAATATGATTGTTTATGATCATTTGAGAGAACGCTCCGTATATATAATTTTAAAGTCTCTTAATCAGACTTTCCAAATACATAAAACATAAAAATTGGCATTTTCTCTTGTTCTGCTTTGCCATTGGACATAAAAAAATTTATCAATATACACGGTAGCTTCTAAATAAAATAATTATAGAAAAAAATAAATGCGATCTATTTTATTTGTATTTCTATTATGTATTTTGAAACAAAATTTTTCAATCAGGTTTAGATTAAACAGCATAAAAATAGAGCAGTCAAATATATCCTTCAGGAATTTTATATAAAACGCGATAGGTTTACGTATAAAATTTCTTCACTTGGGTCTTGTCAATAATTAAATTGAAGATTGACATAGGAGTTGTAAAGTTGACAACAATCTTCCAAAATTAATAGTCTTTAAATAAGTTTTTGTAGTGATTGTTTAACGAATTTATACATTATTTAATTTATGGCTGTTCTTATCTGACACGATCACAAGATTTTTTTATAAAATGAGATTACCATTACTAAATGAAAACTTTTGGCTATCTTTTTGAAGTATTTCATTGACCTCAGGAACAATATATGTTCAGTTTATTTTTAATGTTATTCTAGAATTTATATTTGTCATTCATGAGAATATTATTTAAAAATTATCAATAGAGTTTTATGAGAAAGTATTTTTTAAGACTACATGGAAGTCTTTGCCTAATTCTAGGCAGAATCTCCATCACAATAATGTCAATCTATCTAGTCTATAATTGTGCCATAAAAGTATTTCAATATATGATGATCTTGAAATTTGGTCAACAAAGTGATTATCCAAGATGATTTTTGATTTATTTTCTGACACTTTTCTCATTGCACTAAATCAAGCATTAATAATTTTACAAATTTTATAAATAGAATCTTTAATTTTTAATAAAAAATTATAAGGAATGTCACCATGAGAACATCTTTAAAATTTTGATATTCCAATGATAAACATATATTTATTTAATAAAGCAGCATTCTTGATGTGAAACTTTATACTTTAATATTTAAAAAAAAAAAATCCATTAGATGTAGTAATTCATTTTATTTTCTCTACTCCAGAACTATTAACAGCATTCTTGAATGGTTAGTGAGCACAATATGATACTATCATAACTCAAATGCCCATATTAAATTTTGACCATTACTCTTCATTAATAAGAAGCATTATTTTTCATGTATATTTTAGAAGTCTGTTTACTATACAAATGAATAATCTATGATGCAGCAACAGCAGCCATTCACAGATACATATTGTCATTTCTATGTCAAGAGAAAAATATAAAAAAGACAAAACAAATAAGAATAATATATTACAGATGCTATTTATAATGATTGTACAAACCAATTCGTTGAGCCACAAATGTAATGACACATAGAACATGTTAATTACAATTTATTTTTATTTTGAAATGCTGTAATTTAACTTCTGCAGAAAACATTTTCATGAAATATTTTAATACTGGATCTAAATAAACTCTCCAATGTATTACCTTCTCTACAATGTGTTATTCCAAAAAGCAATAAAACATTATACTTCTTTATAAAGTCCTCAAAATAATCTTTATAATGTAAATGGAGTCAACTTTCCTATAAAATTCATGCTCAGATTTGACATATAACTCCCTTTTAGAAAGTATTTTATTGCCCATTCATTTAATTAATCTGATGAAAATTTCCTTTTACAACCATGGACAGTATAGGATTACTTCCATAAATTTGAAAAACATATTGATTCTTTTTATGACATCGCTATTATGTTTTTAAAAATTTTCATACTATAAATTAGGTAAAATATATCCCAAAATAACTAACTTGCTTGTAATAGTTATTTCCCTGTGATGAAATACTTCACCTTTTAATTTATTAAAAGAGTCAGCAGCAAATTGAAGTCTAAGATGTACTTCAAGTTTTTCTATTCAATATGCTATCAAGATATTTAAATTGACTTCCATTCTAAAGTTGATAACTATCTATGATGAAATTCTTAAAGATTTTTTGCCATCACTTGTTGAAAAAGAACTTTAGTTTTTAAACTTAATTATTAAATGAAAGTCTATGTCATATTAAAAACATTAATAACATTCTGTATATTGCTTTATTATCAACTTACTGTAAATCTAGATCCAACCTGTATCATATGTTGATCTCTGATTCATTAAATGTTCTATAAACAGTCTCAAAAATTACAGACACAAAAAACAATATCAGAATAAATATACATTTTTTGTTTAGCACCAATTTTTATTTTACATGGCTCAGATTTTCCACTTGTAGTAATAACATTTTTTCTCATTCCATCATATAGAAGCTGTATAATGTGAAAAGACTTTGATAAACAATTTGAAACAATGCTGTAAATTAGTTCTATTAATTGTGTCAAATGCCTTGGGCACATCAATAAAAGCAATATATATATATATATGAAAAACAAAAAACACAAGTTAAAAACTTGCATACACTTGTATTTATGACTATAGATGGCGTTATACCAAAAACACCTTCAAGCGTTTGTTTACATAAACGTCAGAGCGAGTATTAAGTTAGAGATAGTGAAATACTCGCTCTGACGTTTATGTAAACAAACGCTTGAAGGTGTTTTTGGTATAACGCCATCTATAGTCATATATATATATAAATAAAATATTATCCAGGTACATCTGTGTATAATTTATTGAATATAATAATACATTTAAATCAATGTTTCAACTAGATCACACTGATCATTAACTGGGTAACAAGTACTATATATCACTCTTTTGTTAACACTGTTTTTAAACTTTCACAGCTTAAAAATTTTTTTTGTGGCAACCATAGACTTATGACCAGAAACAACATATTCAATAAAATCCTTAAAACTATTTTTGCTGTTTGTATAATAATGATATTCCAGGATAATTATTGTGATCTTGTCTATATCCTTTATTTTTAAAAGTTGTAATAATATAAGCATCCTTAAAATAAAGTGGATAATTTCATGATATATATCTTTAAAAATTCTAATATTTTTCAAGCATAAATAATATTTTGATTATAACTCTATGTTAGTTTTCTAAGTAAAATACAAATATATAACTTCATCCAAGTAACTTTATTTTTTAGGTTTTTGATTGGAATATACTAAATTGCTAAAATACCAAAGATGCCTTTAGTTAGCAGATAATTGATATTTCTAAAATGTATAATTGCTGGCTCAAAATCTTAGAATGTTTGAATCTCAAATCATTTCATTGGATAGTATTAAAAAATAAATTGTCTTCTGAATATGCAGATGCTGTTTCATTGAACCACATTGGTGAAAGCTAATATTAAATTATGAATAGATTGCTTTAGAATGAAAAAGTAGAATTAATAACTTTTGAGTGCAGATGTCATGACTAAGCTGATGCTTTGTTTGATATTTCCTACATTTTTCTGGATATGAAAGTTGAAGGCTGAAGAAATAAATAATTAAAACTTGTAAGTCTACCAAATGCATAAATGAAAAATGAACAAATCTTGATTGGATTTGAACTTTTATTTCAAATATAAAAGATCATGTTAAAGTTATCTTACTTTGTCAAATTATAAGGAGAAATTAATTGCTAAAAATGAGAATAATTTGAATAAAAGTTGAAAGCAAAACAAAAATATGTTAACTAATAGTCAGCTGAATTCTGATGATAAATAAACATGTATTATTAAATAATTTGAAAGACCAAAAATATGATAGTGATTCTGGAGATATATCAATGGTATGATCATTTGAAATTGCTATATAATTTTAAACACTTATAATTACTGTACTAATTTAGTTTTTTTCTAAATATACATGATGTGACAAATATATAATATATAAGCAAAAGTTTATATTTATTCTGGTAATCATAATTTTTTTAAGTTAGAAGTTTTATTTCATGTAGCCATCTTCACAAGTGCACTATTTACATTCTGTATTACTCAGCATATGAATAGCTATTATTTTGTGTATTTGTTTTAAGCTTTTCTTTGTATTTCTGTCAGAAAACTGTTGATGAATTGATTATAAAACAAAGAATAAATAAGTATAATATGATATGGACTTCTCCACAGGTAGCTATAACATGTTTTTATGACTTTAATTGATAAATTAGCATTGACATTTAATCAATAATAGTTATGTTTATCACTATTGTACGAATTAAAAATAAATGAATTTAGATAATATTAAAATTAATAAATATAATTTGAATGCAAATGTAATCATTGCAATAAATATTCAAAACTGACATTTCAATTTATCTTATTTCTTTTTTATGAAATTATTAAATTTAAATTATATAGAATCCAATTTATTTTCCTTTTGAACTTTTAATATTAACACTAATTAATGTTTCTTAATAAAATTATATTAATCAATAACAATTTGTTTTGACAAATTTACACAATGAGAACTTTTTTTTTTTTCAAGTTAAAAAAAACTATTTTCCTTTTATAATTATTTACAAAAATTACATATATGTAAAAGAATAAATGTGTCGTGAATATTTTAAAGATTGAATAAAATGTCTTTATAGTCGTCGTCCCCTCCCCCCAATTATAAGCATGTTGGTTAATCGTGCAGCGTTAGTATCTTAAAAATAAAGGTTACCTCAATCATTTATGTGTTTGTGCATATTGTTATTTTAAATCAACGCTATTTTTTTTATCTACAAGATAAATTATTATAGTATCATTACTTCAAAAAATATAAAGAAATTATATATTATTAGCTGAATAGTATATATAGTCTTCTTGGTCACATGAATGTTAACACATGTTATGGTTACAATCTTATATAAGTACTATTGACTTTGCGTGACTTAAAAATGGTTTAATTGTAAAGTACATTTACTTGTTTCATTTGATAAAGGATTAAAATCAAATTAGTGCAACTTCATTATGGCTTTATGGCTTTCATGTACAAAATGTAGCATAAATTATTTTACCAATATATAAACTGTTTTTAAATAAGTATTTAATTCTAGAGAAACGTGTGATACATTAATTAGTGCACTTTTTATACATGTCAATGACCTGAAGTTCAAATCCTGAATTGAAGTTATATGTTATTTCAATTACTGCAGATTTTTAAAATATATACATTTTTATTTTGAGAAAGTTATTCTTTCATCCAGAACTTCTCAAATTGGAAACTATGGATCTGGTCAAGGAAACCATGAAAATAATTTTCTAAATTTTAAATTACAAATAGATAATTTGATTTATTTTTATATGCAGGTATATTTTTTATATTTTAATGTAAAAACTTACATATCACACTATGTAGCATGACTTAATAATCACTCAGTTCACTTTAAAATTTATATAGTCAGTGCTATAAATACCAGATAATTAAACAGTTTACTAGCTTTAACTATGTAATGAATATTATTGGTACTAGTGTATTTGATAATTCTTCATTAAAAATTTAACTCTGATATAAATAAATGGCTAATAAAAACACAATGAATTTGCAAAGGTTAGTCAGTCAAAAATAATAAATACACCAAAGAATCCAATTCACAAGTAGCAGTATTTTATATATTACTAGAACTGGCAGAACTATCCATATTGTTTTAAACATTAGATGACAAAAGATCAAATATGGCACATTAAAATAATTTGTAAATATGATCTGTTTTAATTAAAATGCATATTTGTGCCTTCATATAATGATCTACACATGCGTAATGGTCAAATGATTACATAAACCAGGAAAACTTAGTTACCATTTATATTATCCATAGTGAATTTAAGAGTAAGGTAAGTGATTTTTTTTTAAAGAAGAGCCAAAGAATATTAATGACAAAATGTTTTTTTTCAAAGCATAATAAATTAAATGAAAAATTAGTAAAATATTTTTTTCAAAATTGATTTATTAATTGCTAAAACAAAATAAAAACAATTAGTAGAGTTCTCATTTTACCGCCAGCAATAACAATTTGTGAAACTATCATAGTTCCAATATCAAACCTTTTTAAAAAAATCCCTTTTTCCAAAGACAACATTATAAGAAAAATAGATAGCATTCCAATAATATCATTTTTTTTGTTATTATCATGAATCAAGAAATGAATTATATTTGCTATATGGTTATGAATCAATTGACAATATGAATGATGTGAATTCAATGCTTTTTGTCAGATACCTGTTAAATTTACAAATTCATGATGACCTGCTGCTTTATAAAAATTTCTCCAATGCAAATAAAGGAAGAGATATATTTGAAAAAGCTGAATAAGGTTTTTATAGCAAATTAACATGAATGGAAAAAATGCATTGGGGTTTACACCATAGGAGCTGCCAGGACTTCAGGATTTATAGGAGAATTAAGAAAGGTATTGTTCAAATGCAAGACATTTTCATTGCATTATCTACAAAGAAAATCTAATATTTTGACATATATGGAAGAATTGGTTAGTAAAGTGTTATTAGAAATTTTCACAATAGTTATTTACATAAAAAGTAACAGCACTAATATAAGATTGTTTGGAATTTTATGCCTAGAGATTTACTCTAAATATGAAACCTTTTATATCATACAGATGTAAGGTGGTTCAGCATGAAATGTGTATATTGGAAATCATATATCTTTTTCACATGTGTGTGGTCATGTGTATCGGTTATATGAGATAGAGTGGATAGCTGAAGGGAGCTCGAAAGTTTGTGTTCAAGTTCCTCATGGCTAGATTCAAGATTGTTATCTAGTAGTAATAAATAAATTTTAATATTAAAAGATATAATATGATATTTTTTTATATTAAAAAATGAACTATGAATTTTTTTCTCGGTAAAAATTCCACATTTTTATATCACCTGAGGGATTTTTTTAAAAAAGTAAAGAATTGAATTTTTCTTTTCAAGAAAAAGTACCAATAAATTACCCCTAAACACAAAATTGCAAGCATTTCAAAATAAACTTTCAAAAAAATTACAAAGTTTTAGAGATAATAATAAAGAAAAGTTTTTCTCCATAAATTTATTTAAAAAATAATATAATATTATAAGCTAAAATATAAAATAATGATAAATCATTTCAGATAATCGATTATTTTTGGGAGAAAAATATTTTTCTAACTAAATGAAATTAAAAAATATAATTGGATAAGAATGTCATTTTCTCCTTCTCTATATTTCAATGATCATCTAAAGAACAACTATTTGATCTGAGAGAAAATTTAACCTTTAAATCAGAATTTTGTAATAAGTACTGTCAGGAATGTGGATCCAGAAACAAAAAAAAAATTTTTCTTTAGTAAATACAGGCTAAATATTCTGCTTCCACTAATTCACATTCACATATCTTTGCAAAACCACATTTTCATTTGTATTATTAATTAAAAATAATCATAAATCTTTTTTATCATTGGAAACAGTGGAGAAAAAAATATAAAAATTGTGTTAAATATTTTACTTGATGCTGATTTTTTCCTGTAGCAATATTCAAAACATCCATTACATTGAATTGTTATTAAAATCTTTTTTGTTACATTATTCAATATTTAGTTTAATTTTATTGGTAATGAGTTTTGTATTTCATATTTTATGATCATTGTAATATTTGTAATTTTTTACTTATTTTGAATTATAATAAAAAAATTATTTAAATAAATTAAATATAAATATAATAAAATTTGTATAATGGAGCACATGATTTTATAAAGAATTTATTCCTTCAAGAAGCCACAAGTGTTTCTAGATATTCCAGAAGAGCCTTTATATCAATGAGTTTAAGAAGTGCTCTTTAGCTAATGTATATATCTGACTAATTGTTTGCTAATTATTCTAACAAAGAAATAAGGCACCAAAAATTAGCTTCAAACACCTTCAGATAATCCTGAAGAGTAACCTCTTTTTATTAACAGTATTTCTTTGTAGTGAATCATAGATCTTTGCTTTTTAATGGACTATTTAAAACTATTTTGCCCATTATTGTTAGTGGATAAAAGTCTCTTTTTAAATATTAATTTTAAGATGATCCTTTTGATGTTATTAAACACAAAGGTAAATAATCACACTTTAGTTGTGACATTCTGAAGATTGAAATTTTTTATGGTTTTCACTAGATTTCTTCTGCTCATATTTTTTTCCAGACAACTGTATGTAATTTTATTTAGTAAAATCTCAAACAACAGCTTTGTTTTAATAATTTTAAACAATATGAAATTCAAGATAAATAAAAAATAAGAATAGTAGATTTGATAGCATTTAATATCTCTTATGCTATCAAGCAAATGAATTTCTTAGTATTTTATTATTTTTGTATTGTAGTAGACAACAGATTTATTGAATAGGTTAGAATAAGCCCACAATGAAGAATAGCATTTGAAAAAATAATTTAGTTGTATTTCATAAAATTACAATAAAATATAAACTTTAATTTGATAATATCTTGTCTGAGACAAACAATGGCTAATAGGCAAGTGACAAATGTTTATTGAAAGCATGTTGGTTTATTTTATCAACTGGTAAATTAAACAATCAAAAGCATAGGTTACAAAGACTTGCAGCACATTTTTTATACTTTCACTATTTGATATAAAATTAGTGGAATAATGAACTTTATTTTATTCTGATGTTTGGTACCAATTCATGCTAATGAATTAAAACAATTTTATTTTGGGTTACATTTAGAATAACACAAAGTATAAATAAGTAAATGGGAAATAGTGACTCATGTTTCTACCAATAATAATCTGTTACAATAGATTATAAGTTAAGCTGTAGATTCAAGTTTATTTTGATGTTCCTCTAAAATATTTGTGTCAACATAAAAGAATATCAAATATGCCTCAAAAACTTTAGCAGTAAGGAATACAACATAAATCTTTATAAATATAGTTTTACTTCTCAATATTCTATAACAAAAACACTTATTTATAATTGCTAATAAAGAAGAATATATAAATTATTATTAAAGTTTATCGGCTTAATGTTTTCGAGGATTCATGCCTCATATTCATAGCCTTCATAAAATGTATAGTAAAATATATGCAAATATTCAAATAAGCTAGTATTATGTAGCCCATTTCTTTGAGATTTCGAAGCAAGTGTCTTTCCTATTAATAGCATGGATGTTTCCATTAATGTAAAATGCCTCCTTTATTTTTCTTTTGTGATCATTTGATTCTGAGCACAATATTATGGGATTGGCAGGTGTGAAGTTGAGTCCAGATTGTTTAGCATGCTCCAAAAATACAGAGGTTGTGTTGCTGTTCCTCTGAGCTCTGTTATATGTGTAAAGATGTTGAGCCAGTCTAGTGTTGATTGTAGCTTTTGTTTCACCATAATATATAGTGTGGCATCTGGCATGAGGGCAGGCAATGGAGTACATCACATGTGGGGTGAATGATCGACCAATGTGGTCTTTAGAGTTATTAATCAATCTATTAGAATTAGGTGGATTTCTAAATGCTATATTGAATTTATCGGTTAATGCTTTCATTAGTTTGTTAGATATTTTAGAAATGTAGGGGATGAAGGTGAAACTCATGTATGATATCTTCTAGATATTTTAAAGAAATTATTATTACTAATAAAAATAATGTAAAAATTTCTGCCATAAGGTCTTCTGTATATGAATAAATTAGATTGCTACTTACAAAACTTTCAATATGGCCACTTCCTTATTAATTTTTATAATACCAAAAACATGCTCTGAAAAAAAGATATTAGTGGAAGATGAAAAGATAATGTCAGATAGTTAGATCAAAAAAATTCAAAATCAAACAGGGCTTTTCATAAAAAAATTTTGAAAGAATTGTGATTTTTTGATTTTAACCCCAAAATCTGATCTTGAATTTTTTATAGGAAAATAATCTTTTGGTGTTTTTCAAAGATTATTGGGAATGTACTTTCATTTGATTTCAGGGTAACAAAAAACATTGTTGCATAGAAGAAAAGATTAATCTTAATACAATTATGTTAAATATAAAGAAATGGCTGAAGCTTATGTGGGAACAGATTTAGTACTTTAATAAAAAAAAGACAAAGCAAAAATATTGCATGCACTATGATATACTATTAATTATAAAAATATATAATTAATATATTAACTAATATGTTATCTTAATGTATTTTTATTGTAAGGGCTCAGATTAAGCTGTATGTCACAGTATTTTAAAAAAAATAAAGAAATTCATTGGTCTTGTTTAATTTTCATTTCTCTTGATCTATGGATAATGAAGATATTGAAGTATTAATGTTGACTAGATAGCCATGGCAACCTAATGTTTTAAAATAATATTATTTACTAATAATTCTAACATCAAATCATAAATCTGTTGTTGTCAATTCAGGAAAAATAAATAAATAAGTAAATAAATGAATAAATTCTGGAAAACAATAAGTGAATCCCAAAAGGATGACTTGAATAAAATTAATATTATTATTAAGTATACACATTTCAATTTCTGTTATTACAATCACCATAGTAACACCGATTACAAAATTAAGTGTTTTATGTTTCATATATGTTTGCTTATATATCAGTTTATTGGAAAATATTATTAAAATATATGTAAAAATATATACATTTATTAAAATGTATTGAAAATATAATATAATTTTTTTAAATTTTGATTAAAAAACAAAAAATAATATGGAACTTGTAAAACAGGTTTTTATTTTCACTGTATCCAGTTGTTTTAAAATATTCATTTCACTTACTAGAGGCAAATTTTCTTAAACAATTTTTTTTTACATTAAGAGCAAAATTTGAGTGATATTTAATATTTGTCCTGACAACATTAGAATCATCAAGGGTATGTTATAAATAGAACTGAAATGCTGAACTTGAGTTCTTATAATTTTCTTATTGCCTAGAATGGACACATTTATACTCATCTTTAAAAACTTGTTAAATTTTAAATTTTTAAGTGATTAATTTCTAAAATCATGGAAGGATAAACCCAAATGTCTGCCATTCAATATGGCAGCTTGTTTATGAAATTCCAAGGAATATGGCAAATTGGGAAACAAAACAAAAGCATCAAAATGTGTTGTATTGCAAGTCCATATAGAATTCCATCTATTTATTTGTGATGAATACAAATGCCACATTAGGTATGTGTATACCGATATTCGGATTGGTAAATTTTACAAAATCAATTAACTCAACTTATGTGTGATATTAAGCAATTTAAATTTTACATTCTTAATGTGGAAGGAAAAAGTAGCATTTATTATTCACTTAGATATAACCAAATTTTGTCAATGAATTCCCTTTGTACATTATTACCAATGAAAAAGGAAAATAAAGCCAATGATGTGTGATTTTGCATCAACAAAATATCTATTGTTTTAAAAGCTTGGATACATTTATATGGTTAAAAGAAAATATCGGAATTTAAATGCAAAAGTAATTAGATTCAAATCCAGGATAGTTACCATTCATGCTTGTCTTCTCTACTTAAAATAAAATCATCTCTATGCATTAGGATTAGAAATGAGGAACAAGAAACTTGATGGACTAGTATGTGAAAGTGAACAGACTTTCACTTAGACGGTATAATATCTCTCTCTCTCTGTGTGTATATATATATATATATATATACAGAGATATATATACATATATATATATAAATGTAAACACTCCTTTATATATATATATAACAATATATATATATAAAAGAAAAGGAGTGTTTACATTTTATCCATATCTTATATTGAAACATAGGGTTAATATGAATTATTATAGGATTCACATGATAAAAAGACCAGAGAGATTCATTTTTGTTCTTATTATTTAAACTTTTATATGATGATATAGATTAATATGACCCAATGTTTTCTTCTTTTTTTTATGATCAAGATTTAACTTGGGGATATTTGGATAGAAAAGGATTTAAATATAATAAGTTTTACATTAATTTAATTATTTAGAAATTACATTAATGAATAAATAGAGATCAACTTGTATTTGCTCACATTTATTTTATCATTGTAAATTCTATTTAAAGTCTCAGGAAGATATTTAAAATCTCTCCTTCAGTTTTATATATTGAATCATTGTCATACAACACATTTTTGAGTTTTATATATACATATTTTATTCTTATTCATTATTCATTCTGATATGGTAATAGACTATCAATTATTTATATATTAAAGAAATATAGTATTGTACTTTTCAACTGGCTATGATTTTTGTCTATTGCAGATATCTTTGGTTATTATATTTTTATATACAATATTTTTTATTACTATTATCAATTTTTAATTTATTGACCAATAAATTTAGAATTGGTTAAAATCTGGTAAATCTGTCTAAGTATTTTTTTTTGAATGTGCAAGGTAATTTTTGGTACTTAAAGTTTGATCCAAGATCAAACTAATTTTCGTAAGTGAAATAAAGTTGGATTTATATGTGTTTTCTTATATATTATTATTAAGTCCGATTAGATATAAATTTTATAATTATTACTATATTTAAATATTTTTTTTACTTATCTAAGTCAATATTACTGGTAAAAATAATTTCATTAGTTCAGAGATGGTTATTAATTTGCTTATCTTGCCTGGTTTCAAAAATCTTAATAGATTTTGTTTTGTTATTAGTCAGAATGACATGTCTTAATTACTTTTACACTTCTTTAAAGTGGGGGTCATAAATTTCATTAACTAGCATCACTTAATATTATCTTGGCTTGGTCAACTGTCAACTGTCAAAAAGCATCTCATATAGTTTGTTATAAAATTATTTTTTATAACTGATTAATAGGAGATTTGTGTAGGTGAATAATATCAGTGATTGTAAGTCGGTAAATATCCAATAGAAACGTATGTAATAATTGAAATAGAGACTTATTATATACATGAAATACATATATTGGTGATTATTTATCTTTTCGACATATATGTGTTCAAATGTATCAGTGATTTGAGATAGAATGGTGAGCTGTGGGTCATGTGAAAGTCTGTGCTCATATACCCTATATAGAAACATATGGTATATTTTATATAATGTGATTAGGCATGGCTAAATGCAACGCTATCTAATAGGTTTATTGATAATGAATTCTTATAGAGTATTTTATTTTAATATATAACTTAAACAATAATTGCATATCAATATAATGTAAAGTATGAATGAAATGTTGATATTATATATAACATTTTATTAAATTAGATATAAAAACTGAGTAAGGATTTATTTTATTTGAACATTACAAATAGTATAGGTTTATAAAACATTTTCAAAACTTTATTATGATTATTTCAAAACTAGTTGATTTAAATAGAATGTCATTGAATGGTAAAGTAAATTTGCATTGCTATAAATAATATTAGAGTAGTAAAAGTATATCGGAACTTAGTGATTTATTGATTTGAATTTGGTTTCATCCAATAATAAATTAAATAAATATTTTACGCATATATCATTGTTTGAGACAATGATATATGATTTCATTGCTTATTGCACTGTCCTTTTGAATAGTGAATAGATTTGGTGATGTCTGAAGTGATGATCTTGTTTGCGTTCTTTTGTTTTAAATACTATCTGAATAAATTAGATTTTAATAAAGATTGTCATTAGAATTTTATTATCGTGTAATGGACAATCTAAACAATTATATATTGGAAATATTGTTATTCCCTAGTGGGACCAATGACTAAGCTAGATAATTTTACACAGGTTGTAGCATAATTACTATTCGTTAATGGATGTTTTGCTCTGTTATAAATAATATTTAAATCATAAGAGCATTTCTTCATGATTTTTTATTCCCCTATAGTGTCAGTAATAAGTTGTCTAAAAAATCTATAGGTCAATTTTTTTTTAATTTATGACAAATGTTGACTGAACAAATGTAGATAGGTAGAAATCCATTATTATTGTTACAAAGTAGTTTCCAATGCTAGTCAATGATTATTATAAAATGCCAAATCAACTTTAGGTCTGTTATAAAATCGCATTCCATATTTAGGCTAGATTTATATTGGTATGAATGATGTCTCAATTATGAAACATACTAAGTTTTTATATTCTCATACCATATTATAATCAATATTCCATTACAAAATGGCAACAAATGATTAGGCTATGTTTTGTTCAGATTATATTAATCATTTTTCTGGCATCATCATTTTTATCACATTACAATATATATATATTCGAAATAATAACTTACTGATTTTGCCACTGAGTAAGCTATGTAAAGAAAGTAATAATTGAATGGTTTTATGACTCAGTAGGTCATATGACATTTGAGTAACAGTGGTGGTGAGAGGTGTTCTATGAATCTATGGTTCATGAGTCTGCCACTCCATTACTACTCTTAACAACACATGGCAATATATTTACTTAACAAAGAACTTGTTTGTATATATTTCTTAATTTAATTAGTTCATTTTTTGCTTTTATTAGTTTATGTTTATTGTGATGTGTAAGGTTTTGAAGTATATATATATAAATAGGAATAAAATGCATTTAATTTATTGTGATGTGTAAGGTTTTGAAGTATATATATATAAATAGGAATAAAATGCATTTAATAAATAGACAAGCTGCTAACATTAAAATATGAGATTCTTGGTATTTGAATTGATGACATTTGTTTCCACTTTGTTTTTTGTTTTTTATTTAATGTCAGCTGAGGCAGATTTAAGAAATTAACTGAAAGTACTTCTGTGGATTTAAGGATTGTTTATAATAGTTTGTAAACCATTAAATATATATATATATACATTTTCATACTCTGCCATTCTAGATATTAATGTAAAATAATACTCATACAGGGTTGAAATATAAAATTTTTAATAATATAATTATACCAAGTATATTTTTGACATTTTTACATCATGTAATGGACCAAAAAATAATAGTATTCCAATCAGCAAAAAAATAATATTCTCAGTAGATCAACCATGAATATGATGTGAAAACACTGAAAGTATACTTGGTACAATTACATTATTAAAACTCTATGAGTATTGTTTTACATTAGCATTTTGTGTGCTTTATTGTAACCTTATATTTGGGTATAAACATATAATTTGGTAGAACTGATTTAAAATTTCTCTATTTTTTTTCTAAGTGACATGATTATGATGGTTAGTACTTTGTATATACTTGATACATGTATTCAAATTGACTTAATGATGAGTTTGTATAATTTCATATTTCTTTTGCTTATTATATATTTATTTTCTCTCATATATTAGTTTTTCTTTTTTCCAATCATTGAGTTAGACAATCTGTGCTTAACCTGCAAAATTACAGCATATTACGTCAAGTTTAGTAAGATAAATAAAAACAAACAATCATTATTTGTTTTTCTCTTTAACTAATCTTAAAAAGTAAAAATAACTTCAGTGATTAAAATGATTTATTTAGTTAATTTAACTTAAATTAGTTGATAGACTGATAAACACATTTTTTTCTCTTTCATTTTAACAGAAATATGCAAATGGGGAGAAATGTAATTGGCTAAAAAGGAAAAGGGAATGTTCAGAAATTATTTTTTAAAAATGGAGATAGTAACAGCAAGTATGTATGTAATGAGCTGAAAAATCTTTTTATGCTGTTAAATATATAACAAACATGAAAGCTACTGCTTTAAAAAAGTTTAAGGACAAAGAAAGAAGCGAAATTAAAGTTTTTCTTATGTAATTCTCCCTTGCAATATTATTCTGTGTTAACAACAAAATGTGTAGTTAAATTTAAGCAAATCTGTTCAAGTCTATCAGCCATAAATCTAAATGCTGTCTTTCAAAATGTCTATAATTGAAATGTACTGGAATTATCAATCATGAAAATGAAAATAACAATTTTAAAGGTCAGTCTATCTAAAAAACATTTTTTATTGTTTGAAAACTATATTAACCTAGGATATAATATTTTACTTTCATGACTTTAACACATTTATTTATACTATATGTGCAATGTGAAATGCTGTATTAACATTTTTGTGTGCCAGTGTCTGAGCAATAAGAAATTAGCTATATCCACTCTGAACTTATATTAAAGATAACAATCCTGCTATGTGAGTTAGCTCATTATTAAAATAATAATAATAATAATAATAATAATAATAATCAACAATGAAGGTCTTATTAATAGTCTTTTTT
>JAQFVV010008099.1:0-42192 GCA_028023455.1 Epiperipatus broadwayi
TATATATATATATATATTGTACCTCCTCCCCGTCGCCTCTCTCCATAAAATTGATATCTACTTAAATTCCGGGTTCATCTCTCTAGCTCAGTCTTAACAAAATCAATGAAATTAATTTATCAAAATGATTACTACTAGCTCTAAAATTTAAAATATAAATACAGTTATATTATTAAAAATTTATTATTTTCATGAGACATGGAGCGACGACACGGGGAGCGAGACAGACTACATTGAGATATATCCACATGATACTATCCCAATGGCATAAGAACACTATACTAAATAATCAACTTATGGTATTCTTATGACTTTCCAAGCTCTTTTCATTACGATTAAGATAATAATCATATCTTATTATTCTTTGTAATAATAATCTAGCTCAATTAAATAATTTAAGTAAATAAATGAAATAAAATCAAATCAAATAAATCTCAGGTTCATAAATTGCATTTAAACTGATTTAAATTAGGTAGTAAACTATGAGAAGGGAATTTTATGTCATAAATTCACTACGTAACAACTAACAATAATAAATAAGAATAATGATAATAATAGTATAATGTAATCCTATTTCTTCTTAAATGAAATAAATAAATAAATATTACGTTCGTGGTAGTATTTAATAATCTGACAATCAAAATACGTGTTGTAATATTCGCATATAATTTATTTTAATATTGTGGCAACCAACTTATGACCAATAAACGATATAATTATAATCCTTTAATTTTATCATACAAATAAAATTTTCAAAATTTATTATAACACCTTTATGTTTATCTACTTTGTGCAAAATTATATGTCTGTTGCAATTATAAATGTGTATTGCGATATCATGCATTCTATGTGGAGAAATATAACTAAGACACGAAGCTTACAAATAAATTTACAACATAGTTTATTAATAATTATACAAATAACAATATTTACATTATGTACATCGGATATCCCTACTTTCCTGTTACAAAATTACTTTACTAGTTTATCTCTTAACATTAAATTTCTACTTATTTTATTTTTAACTCTTATACAGTATTATTATTACTAGATATCTGATTTTGGTTTAGCTTGTTACAAAAATGTATCTATCAATAATTATAACTAATACTTTATATCTCTATTAATTTTAAAATTATATTTTTTTTTTACAAAATTTTTTACCTTCGTAGTAAAAATTATACAAAATCATAAAATTCTATTTTATATTATTATTCGTATGGAATCCTAAAGATTCAAACCCTTCCTGAAATTTTGATGTTTCCGTTTTATTATTGACTATACAATAATTATTAATCAAATACTTATCCAAGCCTTTGCTTCGTATGGTAACTATAATCATTAACATACCATGCACAAATACATATATCTGTTACACATTATTGAATCATTTTCAACCAACATGCAATCTCTATTTTTAAATATCATATAAAATATTAAAATTTTATTATCACTTTTAAAACTTTGTTTAGATTTTTCTTTAAAAAAAATCTTATATTCTTTTCAGAATTACTTTTTAAAACTATATCATATGATTCTTCATCTCTTTATGACATTTATACTTTCACTTTTAAAATATCAATTCTAACTCATTCTAGTAAATAAACTATTCTTACATAACGACAACATAGCCTCATTTCTATTTTATGTATCATTTCTATAAAATATCTTTCTGACGATGTATATTCATGAAACAAGGATAGCGAAAATAGATGCGCAGGATCAAAACAACTAGAATATTATCCGACATAAAACTTGACAATGATGGCACAGTGAATTTAAAGAACACCATAGAGGAGTGACCTTTATCTGTCTATCCCCCTCTACTATAGTAGTGATGCTAAAGCTATTCCTTCAGCTTTATATAACATCAAAAAGTTTCAAAGATACGTAAAAAACACTGTCCAAAATATATGTGTTCAGTGATAGGACTTAGTTAGCTATACTGAAATCACACAAAATACTATGATCCATATATTTGATTTTTCTTATTTCTTGGCAAAAAAACATCATCTTGGTTTCCTCCTACACCAGTACTACCAAGTCACTATCCGATTTTATTTCTCTAGATTTATCTATGCAGTACATCGACAAATTTCTGTCTACAATTTCTAACAATAATAAAATTCATTTTTAGTTCAAACTATACAGCTATTCTTAAGAAAATCTTTTACTACTTATCTCGTATATTTATAATATACCAACTATTTTAAAATTATCGGAATATTTTGCAACATAAAAGTTCAAAAGAATCACATAATTATTATGATACTTATTATTAATTATATTTTAAAAAACAACTTATTGCATGCACATTTAAAATTACTACTATCTCAAATATATGTTTTAATGTTGGATAAAATGTGTACTTATGATTTAAAAACTTTCATACATCATTCTTCATTAATAGATGACCTAAAAAAAAAATACATTATGCATTATCAATAATATCACAATTACCAAAAACGATCTCTATCTTCTTGATCGTATTCTGAAGGCTTCACCATTCCATTACTTCTTGTAGATATTTAAAACTTCCATACATACATTTTATTCTTATAATAATATTTCTATCATTCTATTAAGCTATTATATTTAAAAATCTCATTATTCTTAAATTCATGTTTATATGTTTCCCTAAGCTAATATAGAATTTTTTATATTTTAAATACAATCAAATAAAAATATTAAATTATATTTACGATACTGCTTTGTCGAACTTGCTTGAAAATTGTTCATAGTAAAGCTAAAAAAATATATATACTTTATTTTTTCCTTCAGTCACTTAATGTTCTATTAAAAAATAATAACTCTGTTTAATAATCTTCATCGACGATGATCCTTAGTTTTCTCAATATTTTATACACTTATTAATTCTTGATGTCTCCTTTAACATAGTCTGCTAGCTTTTTCCCGCGCGCTTTGTTCCCCGATGCATCTTGTACGGACTTTTTAAAATCTTCAATAAAATTTCGGTTTCCATGGATCCATTTTTATTTAGTCATTTAATTTTATATTTCTTTGATCAAGCATTATTTTCATTGAATACTTTATAATATTTTCTCATTTCTCTTATATAAAGTTTTTCGGCTCCTCTCAATAAAATACTTAATAGCACTTTTATATTAGTCTTTAACTTTTTCTTTATTTCACAATTCTGGAACTATAGTTTTAATAATGTTTTCTTTACAAAATAAACATTCTTTCTCCATCGTTATTTTTCTTGATAATAGAATGCATATTAAAATTTTGTTCATAGAGAAGTATAACTTAGTTTTAAGATAGCTCTGTAAATTTATCATCATAAATTGTTCTTGACGACCAGCAGCTTCTCTTTCAGATTTTCACATATCGTCCCAATTGTATTCCTTTCAGTTATAAGATTAAGTTTCAGGTTGAGCACAACTAAGGTAGCATTAAGATGATTTCCAATTATTTTTCTTTCAGCAATCACTTTAAATATTTTTTCTTGTACTTCCATGTTACTGTAGGCTTTCTGGTTAAATATGAATAAAATTTCCTGGTAAGATCACTTATAAAATTAGAAATTCATGTCTTTGCAGTCAAAAATATATTATATGTTACAGAATAACTTTAGAATAAATCCGAAATTATAAATTTATATTACTTTCAGCTACGATGTTACCAGCTATCAAAAATTTGTTACTTTCTCTTTCACTTACACATTACTTCTCCCGCTCTGTATAATTCTTAGATTTTTGTCTGTTAATTTTACATCCTTTGATTGGTTAATATTTATTTTAGCGTGAACAATTTATTCATTTTATTTTGATAACAGAATGTATGTTTTAAAATTAAGAATTGATGACGTAATGTCTGGAATATTTATACCAATATTTTTAAATTCAATTATAGTTTTATAAAAAATTATCTAAGCTTTAAAATAATTATTAAAACAATATTTAATATTTTTAACTTTCACTTTAAATGATCGATGGCAATTATATCTAGTTTTAAATTCACACAGTTTATTATTATTTTAACAAGAGTGTGTGTGAAGGTATTTGATATACGGTCACGTGTCTACTAACTTTATAAAATGATTTTTTATTTACGTCTTGGTTTAAATTACCAAAACTGATATATTTTATAAAAAATTTAGAAAATAATTTTAAAATGTAGAACTAAATATAATTCTCACCATCCCACAGTTTATTAATAACTTATACTCTATTAAATTTGATTTTTAAATACAATTATAACATTACATTTCATTTATTTAATTTATTAGTTTTTAAATATTATATTCAAATTATTAAGCTACTTTTAACTATCTATAGCTGTATTATTTTATATGGCCAGCTTTCACAACCATAAGCAATGATATGATTAAGCTTTATTTAATTGTTTTCTTTTAAAATAATTTATTACACTGTTACCTACCAGGTATTTTTAGCTTTAAATTGTACTATAAAATCTCATTCTCTTATTATTATTTATATCTCTTACAAATATAAATTAAAATTTAAAATTTTTTAATAATTGACCTTTCTACCCTACCTATGACCTACAGACAAGGGCACAATATATATATCAACAAGATAATGAAAATGATATTTCATTAAATATTTAAATAATCCTAAAAAATACTGTTTATTCTTTAACTTTAAATACAGCATCTTTTATTCAGTTGGAAATAAGAATGCATAAGATAATTATTTTATTCTACTTTCCACTTCCTGAATGCCTAAATATAAAAATACCTATTAGATAGTCAATTAAATTAACTTATCAATAGTTTGGAACTAATCTACTTTTAAAAAATGAGGTAATTTAAAAAAAGAGACATTTTGTAAATAGCAAAGTTAAAAATATATTTTCCACATCTTAATTTAAACAGAGCAATAACTCTATTCCACTAGCAGTCAGAATATTGTAGATGACTACTTCCTTCTTTTCTCTATGCTTCTGATAGTACTTACTAAATAATAACTGTGTTTCTATCAACAATTTTGGATTATTTTATATATAAAAAATTAAGCTATTGTAAAAAAATATTATTTCTGTAAATAGTAAAATCATCTCTACAATGATATTTTGTAAATGTGGGTAAATTTTCATTCTATTGATATTACAGTCCTCCATGAAAACACTCTACTTTTTTAATTAAATAATATCCATACTTCTTTACAATCATTTTCTCTAAACATTTGCAGAGTATAAGAAAAAAAAGATTATATAAATTTAAATAACTGTTTAGTCTATTTATAAAATATGGATTTGTAATTTTATTTATCTGACCTACTGCTGAAGTTAAAAGGAGTTCTATTTTTGTTTTATAGACGCAGATAAAATTAAATAATTAATTATATTCGTTTTCTGAAATTCAGCTAGTTCAATGTTTATTTGTTTATTTCGATTGTTTACTACAATTGTAGTTTTTATATTTATATACTATTTGCCAAGATTCAATCTAGAAAATAAATAAATAATTAAAACTTGACAATAAGATCTTTCATTTAAGTAAAAAAAAAAGTGTAACAAAATTATTTGGAAAAAGTTTTAAAAAATATTAAATTATAAACGTAATAATTACTTGAAAATTAAAATATATAATAAAAGATGGCGACTCAAAAGCTAAAAATTCCTGAATCTATTCTCAGAGAAATAAAGTAAAAAATAAAACTTTATGAAATTAATTGAATCGAACTAGTTACTGGTGCAAATGTCACGCAGCCATGAATCCTAGATTCTATTGCCTAGCGCTCAAAATTTTTGTTTTTAAATATCTAATATTATAATGACAATAATTGTTCTACCAATGAATAAATGTAAAGATTACTAACCAACCTGAATTTGAGCAGTAATTATGGATTATTCAGATCAGGCGATAGATATCTACCGTTCTTGTAAATACAATTATATACCTTAAAATCATCCTCGCTTTTCCTATTGTGGAATAAATTTATTACTTTTAAATCGATTTATAAAATAAATATTAATACACACAAACAAAACTATTTTTTACACTTTAACACTTTTGGTATTAAAGAATTATTAAAAAAAAACATTATCTAATCCATATTTTGACAGATGTATAATAATAAGCTATTAATTGGTTGATGATTTTTAGTTATTTACAATATAATTATAAAATCATTTTTTTCAATACTAGTTTCGTCTGTAAACAAAAATGTTTTTGAAAAATTAAGAAAAAAAATCCTAATGATAATAAAATATTCAAAATTGTAATTTATTAGATTTATTATAAATAGAATTAATTTTAATGGTAATAATTATAAATAATAGTATAAATATGAACTATCTACTTAAGTAGATAGTTCATAATCACAGATTTTTAAGCTAAAAATTGGCCATAGAAAATTTTTGTTATAATAGTTGTATAGACAGTTCTACAAACAGTTTCGTAAACTAATATATAAGAAATTCGAACTCAGACTTTCACTCAACCCTCAACTCTCCAAGCCATCTCATATTGCTGACCTACCTGATTACACACATGTTAAAAAGATAATCATCAATATACGTATTTCAATGGTTTACTCTTTTTATGGCTACAAAATGACAGGCTCATCAGGGTTATTAGATTACTATCACTGAAAATGAAAAAGTTCTACACATAAATTGGGCTAAGATGTAAACATTGTTATCATGTAATTTCACAACATTTTACAACTGTATTTGAGTCAGATTATCAAGCTGGAAATGAGACACATTTTTTTAAACATAAAATTTAGATTTTTATTTATTTATTTATTTATTTTTGATTTTAAATAATAATAATAATAAAAAATAGAAAGTGTAGATTAATTTAAATTTTGTAAGATTTTATTTTATTAAGGTGAAATCTTATTAATTTATGAGAAGTTTAAATGAATTAGATGTCACAATAATTAAAAATCCTAAAAAAAAAAAAAAAAAAAAAAAAGATTCAGGATTAAGAAAATAATGTTCCTACCTGAATAAAATGCTGCTGTCTTTAATAAAATAATTAAATGCATATAAATATATATTACGAGTATTTAAAAAAATTTCCAATCAATATGTATTTTTGTTTTTATGCTAGTTTTTAAACTAATAAAAAACCATAATTAGTCAATTTCTGCTTTGAAACTTCTCATTTCATCTATAATCTTTAAATTTAAAAAGTATATTTTTATTTTTTTAGATAGACAAATTATTTATTTTAAACGAAAAAGTACTTTAAAATTTGGAAGTTATTAAAAGAAATAATAATCGTAAAAAAACCCACCCTTACTATGTTCAGTTAATTCATGAACGCCTTTTACTGCAGAGTATAAAGCCATCATAGATTTAATTTTCTTTGATTAAATTATTATGAAAAATACTTTAAAGAGATATTAAATAATAAGTAAAATTTTCTTACAGTTCCAATATATATATATATTGAAACGAAGATTTTCAAGGGTTACATATATAAAAGACATATTTTGCGGGTTCATTTGTGTTAAAAAAATTTTAATTATTGATATTCCGACGTTTCGACTTGGTCACACAACCACCCAATGGATGACTTGTGTGACCAAGTCGAAACATCGGAATATCAATAATTAAATTTTTTTAACACGGATGAACCCACAAAATATGTCTTTTATATATATATAGTAGAAATTTGTACAATGACCTCTTGGCTAACAACGCTTGACTGTAGTTCCACTTTGTGCCATACTGAAGCCTAAATACTTTTATTTCTTACATTTTGTAGTTTCTTATCTATTTTACAATATTACAAAGTGTTGTATTTCCAATGTACATATTTCATGTATTTATCTTTTTAAGCTCATTTTCTATATGAACTTTTTACTATTGTGTCATTTATTTATCAGAAGTTATTAACATTAAACAAGGCAAAACTCTCCATACAGTAGTGTGACTCTGTGCCAACCAGAGTAATCAATGGATGCCAGAAATATTGTGCATAAAATCCCTATCTAATGTCTACTCATTCAATATCTCCAGACTAGTTTCTGGCTTGGGGCATTTGTCAGTGAGGAGCTTTGGATCTGAAAAACTAGTCTGGGATATTGGATGAGTAGACATTAGATAGGGATTTTATGCACAACTCTGGTTGGCACAGGGTGGTACTACTGTATGGAAAGTTTTGCCTTGTTTAATAACAATTATGAGCTAGTATAAGAGATGGTGATCATGTGATGTTTAGTGGTTCAAGTTATTAACATTTGATATATTCTGATTGACAATATTCCAATTACCAACCTTATAACTAAAATGCACAATTTATTTATTTCTTTTATAGTTTATTCTGTTGTTCCCATTTGTGCAACCATTATGCATTATATTCCTCACACTTTCCAATCCATTGTCCATATTCTAATATTATATCATGTTGCATCTTTCAATGCTTTTATATATATATATTCAGGTTTCATTTTCTACATTCCTTTATAAATTTTCTAGTTATATAACTCAAATAGTCAAGAATCTTAACCAAAACAATTTGAATGTGATCATAGTACTATGTATTAAATAGTATTATAATACTAAATTTGAATTGCACAGTTTAAAATCTTTTAGAAATATCTTCTTCTTTACGATAAAATAACATCCTTAGATAAATGTTGTAAACAGAATAATAAATCATCACATTCTACATATAAACATATTTGTGATTTGGAGATTAATTTGGGTATTCAATTCCAAATATTTATTATTATTTATTTTTATCTTTTTTGTCTGGCGCATGGAATGATTACAGTCGTTTATGATTGGTTATTGCTGCTTATGATGATAAATAATAAATACAAATGAATTTATTAAAAGCAACTTAAAGTTCAAAGCTATAATCTCTGTTAGAAGTCTAGACAATAAAGCACCAAGAACAAACAATAATATTTGAGCATTAATTAATAACAATTTTCATTGCTTTCGCAACCTTTGAAAACTACGAGATTATATAGAAATCTATTATTTTCTTAAATTATATTATTTAATTATTAAAATTGTGCAAAGTGAATAATATGTGAGTTTACGTAGGAATGCTAAAATTATACGTTTCTTGCCAATTTATTCCCATTTTTATTGCGTTGACATCTATATTTTTTAAATTTTTATGAAATTGGGTCATAGTTAATTAAAAAATTCTTTTAACTCCGGAAATATTCATATATATATACATACAATCAACACATCTTCAAAACTATTTTAAATTAATAAAAGATAATTAAATTTTATTGGCACAGATAGTAGCTTAATTACAACAGAATAATAAATTACTTAGGGAGTAGTTAAAATAAATTAATATAAATAACACAATGTAAAAAGTACGCCAGAATAAAAAATGTTGATGTATTTTTTATTTATCATCAAATGTAAACATTATATTTTTTAATTTCTCTAAATGACTGCTTTTTCTTTTGTGATACCAAAATCATTTTCACTCAAAATTTATTCAATCCAAGCTAATTTACCCGACTATGTGGTTGACTATATATTTATTTATACATCCAGTTTCTGTCTATCTGCTTTTCTGTCTGACTGTTTATTTATCTTTGTCTCACTATTTATCTATCTATCATCTATCTATATATTAATCTATCTATCCATAATCATCATATTCATTCAATTATCTACATATAATCAATTTTCTATTCATCTATTTATCCATCTACTTATCTGTCTTTACCTACTTATCTATCTATCCATCCATTTACCCATCTATCTATCTATCTATCTATCTATATGTCTGTCTGTCTGTCTGTCTATCTATCTATCTATCTATCTATCTATCTATCTATCTATCTATCTATCTATCTATCTATCTATCTATCTATCTATCTGTCTGTCTGTCTGTCTATCTATCTATCGATCTATCTATCTATCTATCTACCTGTCTATCAATCAATCAATCAATCAATAAATCAATCAATCAATCAATCTCAATCTATCTATCTATCTATCTATCTATCTATCTATCTATCTATCTATCTATCTATCTATCTATCTATCTATCTATCTATCTATCTATCTATCTATCTATCTATCCATCCATCCATATATCTACCTATCAATCCCTCTATCTATCTATATTAGGTGAAAGTGAGTTACCAAAATTTGAAAACATTTTTAAATATCTTCAATCTTGAATTTGAATTTAAGCTGTAATCAAGCCAAGTAAAGGTGTTATGTTTACACTTATCGGCCCGCATCAGCCTTCCCTTTGTATACATATTTTAAAATGGTTATACTTCTTAAAATTATTTGCATAAGTACTGTCGCATTTTAATCATACATTGACAACAGCAATGTTTGTTGTGACGGTGCTTTAAATATTGAAAGGATAAAATAAATTATGCTAAAATAATTTCAGCAAATTTATGATTTTGTTGTCATATCATCTACATACCCACTTAGCCAAATATTATATTGCTTGTTATTAAACAAATATCTAGATATTCTTTGTTAGAGGTCAATATAAAAAGATAAATCATAACATTCTCACTAAGTGTCAGTTGATCAACTTCGTAAGTAATGAAGTGTATTCTACTTTCTTGTTGGTCTGTGTTAAACTACTGACACAGCCTTTAACTTGTTCAATCTATTTGAGATTGCTTTACTATTACGTTGGATATGTAAATATAAAGCAAAGTATCACAATTTTAATATTTATCGCATATACAAAGAAAGAATATAATTTATAAGTTTATTAATTGCTGCAGAACTTTATAAGCTTACACAGAGATGTATATCAAGATTTTGTTATAATGTGTATAATTTCAACTGAAACACAGACACAATTTTTAATATATATATAATAAAAATAAATTTGGCTGTTATAACCTACAATTCTAGGCATGTATTTATGCTAATTGTCTATTGACAAGGAAAGTCACTAAGTCAACTTTTGCCCTGGTTTCGTTCAAGTATGTTACTCTTGCTTCAAGCATTATTTAAATCAGTTGTACTTGACATTAGTAATCTTGAAATCATTTAGCTTTCCATTTATTTGCTAGATATCCAGAAATTAAATAATAAAAAGTGTTTAACATTGAATAATAAATTTAAAATATATAAATACCTGAAGAAAAAAAGGGCATGTTTTATAACATATGTATATGTGAATGTGCGTGTGTGTGTTGCAATTGTATAGGCTGAATGTAATTAATGAGAGTGTGGGAACGTTCTACACCCTCTGATTCTATTCACTTTTTCCAATTTTGACTTGTAATGTTTCTTAGCCAGTTTTTTTTCTTCTAAATTTTCATCTTTGGTTTTGACTTCCTAATGCCTGTTTTTTTCCGATCTCATCATAAGTTTCGTTTTGCTAAAACAAATAGATAATAATTTTAAATCAGGAGCATATTCCATCAATTTTTAATTTAGATATATCGCACAGTTTCTGATCCCTGCTAATCCCTTTTACTCATTCCTTATAAATTTTATCTAATCTAAGCGTCCATCTTATAGCTTTTTTCCTTTTAAACTTTGTTAAGTTACCAACTTTGTCAGAAGTTTCTCTTCTTTTAAACTATAAAAATGAGTTCTTTTTAAAATTCTTCATTTCTGTTTATCCCTACATTCTTAAAAAAATTTTAAACACCGTTTTTTCTAAAATGACTTTTTTTTACAATTATTTTGTTTACTTCAGTTTTTGGTTTATTTCGTCAGAACGTTTTAAAAACTTCCAGATCGTCTTGTGATAATTATCTGGCCCGGTTGACCAATTTCCCATAATCCCTTTCGCATTAAAATGTGTATCCTGTTTCGTTATGTGAATAAATATCTGTTAAATTAGATTCCTCTCTAATATTAAAAAAAATTCTAATGTTAATTCTCCAAATAGTCAGCCTAATATGTGGGCGAAAAGGCGACCACATTTTTATTAAACAGCAATTCAATTTATCAACTATCTGATTACAAATTAAAATTCACAAAGCAATGATTAGTCAATATGACCAGAGATTAATAAAAGAGACTAAAATATTAAAAGACTGTCTTCGTTAAATAATATTAATTTTATTTTGAAATTTTTTTTGTAGAAAAATACATCATTTAAACTTATCAACCAATATATAATGATTAAGAGGAAAATCATAACATTTTAATATATAGGATATATGAGCACAGACTTTTATACAACCCACTACTCTCCATTCTATCTCATAATATTGATACACTTGAACACATATATGTCGAAAAGATAAATAATCACCAATATTCGTATTTCATGCTAAACCAGCAATCATCAGTTGGTCCAGATTATCATCTCTACACATATATGCAATAAGTACTCATATATATATATTAAGAGAGCCAATGTCCAACTGATGATTGCTGGTTTAGCATGAAATACGTATATTGGTGATTATTTATCTTTTCGACCTATATGTGTTCAAGTGTATCAATGTTATGACATAGAGTGGAGAGTGGTTGGTCGTGTGAAAATCTTTGCTCATATATCCTATATATACGCCTGTATTTCAGTTATAACAATTTAAATAAGAA
Source organism: Epiperipatus broadwayi (assembly GCA_028023455.1). Lineage (NCBI taxonomy): Eukaryota > Metazoa > Onychophora > Udeonychophora > Euonychophora > Peripatidae > Epiperipatus > Epiperipatus broadwayi. The sequence continues at coordinate 12,466 of JAQFVV010008099.1, forward strand.
ACACATCCTTGCAATTTCAAAAGGAGTATGTTCTGTAGAAAATGCATCATGTAACTCGGAAAAAAAATGTAGCTATAATTTGAATTTAAATGAGCAGAACAATACTTATTTTCGGTATTTCATAAGTCTAAAAAAATTTTAAACTATTTTCATGAGGATTTCTGTCTATTTTCATGAGGATTTCTGTCAAATATTCATAAAAAATTACCCTTTATGCATAAATTTATATATTATTCTAGTAAATTTAATCAGCAGGCTATTCGTTATATAACCCTGATTAGTATATAACACTAATATCATATAATTTTATTCATAGATAACTACAAATCAGAACAGTTTCCATAAAAAAAACTTTGTTTCTTTAACTGATCAATTAGCATTGATATCGAAAATAGTGGCATAAATAGCGATATTAAAATATATCTCTGATTCTATTGTGAATTGTTTTTGATAGCATATAAAGACTTAGTTGCCCGATTTAAGACTTCAGATTATTTGATTTTTATTTATTTTTATTGTTTTATACAGTGTAAAAAAATAATCCTGTAATAAAAAAAACCAGCTCTAATTTCGTTGATTAACTATTAGTCTATCTATATGTATTGCCTATATGATCTATATATTTACTTTGTACTGCTAAAAAAGAATTCTCGATAAAAAATGGCCACAAGACAATGACCTTTGAACTCATCTTTAGTAAAAAGAATAGTAAAAAAAAGATGACACTATTCACAATCTCACTAATTATATAATTGGTGAGGGTGAAAGCTTTTTATATATGTTATGTATACATATTGCCTTATAAATACGTGATTTGTAATTTGTCATATAGAAAGTTTTAAAATGCTTAGAGGTAAACCAATCTAATGATATTTTACTACAGTATGTTAACTGGTATGAATCACCACCAGATCTTAGCAGTAATAAAAATAAGAAAAGAGGCATCAGTTCTGGTTTATTTCCCCCTCCCTCTTCAGTGTTGTAAACTAATGGCCTGCAGAGGGAATAGCAGTTCCATTTTGGAACACAGACCAGAAAGAAAGACAACGCTATCCCAAACTCATGTGCATGGATGAGAAGAGCAGTATATAAGCCCCAGTCAGAACAGCAAAATTGTCACAAGATAGCAGCGTAACCAGAAGATGGCATGGTAGGGAAACCAGAACTCGAGATACAGTGAACTCCACCACTGAAGGTGCCATCAGACCTAGGGATTTATACAGGCCGTTCACGCTTTATTATTATTTGTCATAAGCTGCAAGGCTGGTTTTATGTAAGCATATTTTACTAAAATATTAAGCTTGTTGTAATAGTAAGCCCAATACAGTAATTCGTAGATTAAATTATTAACAACCATACGGCCTGTATATTAAGAGTATATTTGTAATCTAAATATATTAATGTTGGCTTGTTGTAAATAAACATTTGTTATTGTTAATTTATTGGTAGTTGAAATTATTTAGTTTATGTGATTATTAGTAGTGGTCAGAGGACATTGCAATATCCTTACTTTATCTATCACATTAAAATAGATAGATACCATTTACTAATTAATTTCAGATTCATTTCCACAATGGATAAAATCCTAAACTATAGTAGAGATTGAAATTTCATTCTGCAATACTCCAGCCCAAGTGATGAGAGTGATATTATTAAAATCTAATAGGATTTTGATTTATTACATTTTTAAATTTAAAAAAATATAGGTCAATCATTCTCATATAAATCCCACTCAGCAAATTTACATAGAATAATGGAGAAGAAAAATATCCATCAGACACCCAGATATCAAATGATATTTAAGTGCATAACACTGAAAATGTATTTAGAAAAGGTGTTTGTGGTTTTTCTAATTATTGTTCATATATAATAGTACTAATATTATTTTATTTTGCTCACAATAAAAGTTTTACAATGTTTCAAGAGAAACAATGCTGAAAGATAATTAACTTTCTAATATACAGATATTTCTGTCAATCAAACTTGATATCATCAGTAGCTCAGGATATCAGTTGAGAGAATAACAAACTAACTACATAATTTCTATTAATTACTTTTCCAAATTCCCATATCTTAATATATATGAATTAACACCAAAGCTGGATAATAGTGTGAATTCATTTATTCTTTTATCTTTTATTTTTATAAGGTCTCATTTGCCAATATTAATGTTGTATATTAGGACAGTTTAGGTGTGACAATACTTATTTTGAAATTCCAATAGTGAAAATAGACATTACAGACAGAAACTCATTTAAGAATCATTGTAATTGTAATTAGAATGTAGAGGCAAATATCAGATATGCACAGCTAATTCATTTGAAACCAAACAGAAATAAATTAATTTCTCCATAAGATTGTGGATAAATAATACTCACACTTAAAAATAACACTCACACTTAACAACAATAAGGAGTAGTGTGGATTTGTTATTATTTCAGCTTTTGATCATTATAAGCTCTCATTTGCTGATCTTATTGGTTTATTTATATTTGGATTTTATAGATATAAAGGTATGCAAATTTGATATTTAAGTTTAAAAACTAAGATTTTATTACTGTTAAAGAATTTATTAAATATGAGAATAATTCTTATCTTTCGGTTGAATAATTGGACTAATATATAATGTTATCTCTTAATTTCTATCAAGGTTAGCAAATAAAAGAATATAAAAATTAAAACGCTGAAATAATATGTGAATTCAATCTATTCTTTATCATTTGTTGACATATTTGTTATATATTCACAGGTTATGAAGGATGTGATGGTTTACATCCCTTTATATATATATAAAGTATTAATAGTAATAATAAATATTCATAACAAGAATTACAAAACATTCTAAAAAAAAAAAGAATTACAAAACCCAAAAGTATTTACAATTCACATTGTGTAACGGAAAGTACTTCTATGTTTATTTTTTTAAATGTTACTATGAATATTTATCATCACTAGTGATATTTTATAATTTTATTTATTGTTATTACAAATGTTAATCTATTTGAAATATTTAATTTTATTTATATATACACACATGATGAACTATCTAGCTTTATATAATATATATAGTTTTAGAAATAAGTGAGGTATCTCTGTTCTATGAACTTAATATCAGTTATTTATAAATCAATTTACATTAAAATATATTCTGGATAACTTTAAATAAAATGATCTAAAAATAGTAAGAAGTGGTTGCTAGAGGGCAATTCAATTATGAATTTTTCAGTACCTTCCTTATTTCAATCATTCATCTTCACAAAGTATCAGTTTATTCTATCTCAATATGCATGCATTTCCCAGTCTTTATTTTTTTGGATGAGTTAAAAGTATCACATACTTGAAATCCTATTTCTGTATTGAATTCAATATCTTTCATTACATCATTCTCACACATAGTACAAATTGATTTCTATCCACTTTTATTACTAGGTAGAAGAGTGAATAAGCATAGTTTTATTCTGGTTTCTTTTATCAGTTGATCAATTATCTTTACTCTTTCCTATTGCAATAATTCACCAACACAGAGTATCAGACTACCCTCTGTCACTATATATGTATTTCATGAGTAATAATCACTTTTTGAGTGAGCTAAAATTATGAAGCACATCGATCTCCACACTGATATAGGCAGTTCAGCACTTTTTTCTACATCTCTCACATGCAATGTTGGGATTAGTTTCTTTCCATATTCAACATTCTATATCAATATTTGTAAAAAAAAATACTTCGAGAAAAACTTAATTAAAGTGCACAACTTTTAAAGTACACAACTTTAAAATTTATATCTGGTTATATGCATTTTGACTGCTGTGGCTATAATCATATTATATATATATATATATATGATTAACAGATGGCGTTTTTACCAAAAACACGATCAAGCGTTTGTTTACATAAATGATCAAAGAGTCAGAATTAACTATCTCTTTCGTTTTAGCCCACTTTCAGATCAGCTGATTTCAAGCTATTTTGCTATCATCAGTGAAAGACAGAGCCAAGAAACTAGATCTAAAAACTGACTCCAAGTGTTTATGCACAGAGTTTTTATCAGTTTGCAAGCATGAAATTTTTCATATATATGATTATTTCTACACTTATTTAAGTAATAATTTGAGTGCACTTTGAAATTTATATATTGCCATTTGTAATGTTATAATTAACTATTTATTAGTCTGCATTCAGAACAGGTTATATTTAGATGTTTAAGGACATTTACTTAAGTTTCTTTGTATCAATAACTTCAAAATGTGGTCAAGTTGCAATTTTGAGTGTCAATATAAATATATTGGAACATAAATAAAAATGAAATTCCACCTTTATTGTTAAAAGGAGGTTGTCTTGACAACAATTTGAGTTGTTGATTGTTATTGAGATTGAGATTGTTTAAGTTTTTTTTTTTTTTTATAAATGTCATAGCATCAGCCGGGACGTGAACCTGCAACCCGGGCAATTGCCTGCAAGTGCAAGGCAGTCGTGCTGACCTCTCGACCACCAATGCAAGAGATTGTTTAAGTTTTGACTGATTTTAATTATATATATATATATTGTAGATATGATGGTTATTTTAAAGACATCATGTTTACATGTCAACATTTTATGGCACACTTACCTGAACACTATTGACACTTGATTTCATTAATTTTTTATCTTCTAGAGTCAAATTTCCTGATCAAAAACTTGACACTTGAAGTGGTTAAAGTAGTGTGTTATTCTTTCATAATCAAGGAATGTAAAACTATTATTAATGTTTTTGACTTACTATATAATTGCATGCAATCGGTAATGCTTGCAGAAATATTGGTCTGCAATTTATAAACACTTTATGTTTTTTTAATATTTTGTTTTGAGGGCTTTGCTTTGAAATGACAATAATAAAACACTGAAAACAATGTAGCAAACACAGTAAAAATCGATTAGAGTAAAAATAACATTTTAAAACTAATTAAAGACTTTAATTAGATTCAACTTGGAGAAGCAGGAAAATAAAATATCAAACATGCATAATATTATACAATATTTAGCAGCAAAGTTTAAAAATATAAAACCAGGAATTTAATATAGATTTAAGATTCTCTACTAATCTTAACAGACTTATTCCTATTACCAAGGATAAAATCAATCAAAACGAATTCCACAAAATTGTAAACATACAGAAAATGCATTTTTATTGTACAGATAGAATTTTTGAGTAATATCAAATAACAGAATTAATTAATATAAACACTTAAAAAAGATAGATAAAAAAATGTTGTGCATATAACTAACTATCTTTATGAATCATCAAAACAAACTCAGATATGTATTTAATCCAGAAAATATCAAACATGCTTGTGATGAGCGCTGGCAACAATGCTATCTCTAAGAAAGGACTGGACACCATAACATTCAATATTAATTGAAAACATAAAAATGTCAATATTAAAGAGAAACTTGGACAATTAAATAAATACAGTCTGATTAGCTTACAGCGGTAAAATCTTATGTTTATGGTGCAAGTAACAAAATGCACGAAGTTCATAATGCCTCTAATTAAATATCAATTTTACTTTTACACTACATACACACATAAAAATGCACTTTATATATATATATGTAGAAAGCAAAAGGTCTTTGGGTAACAATGTTAAAAATTTATTTTTTAATATTATTTTATTTTACTTTATTTTCTTTTATTAACTACCAGAAAATCACTGTAATATTCCTTTACTGACCATTAACTCGATAATTACTTTAATTGACTAAAAATTAGATATCCCCAGCAACTTAAAGTTTATTCAGAATTGTTTACATCTTAGAATATTATTCAGGATTTGAACTCCGGGTTAAGATATTTAACGTAAATTTGTTAACTGTTGTGATACAATGTTTTCAATAATGATGATGATAATAATAATCAACCATCTGAAATTTTTCTATCCCTCATAAATCCTTCAATTATTTCAGATCAAGATAGTCATAAGTAGATGCTGCATTTACTTTTAAATCAACGCCAGACATTTTTTTCTGTTAAGGATGGGTTAAATATTGAATCTATCTTTCAATTTTTTTCAGATTGAAAATATTTCTATAACCCAAATATTACTCATTTTTCCACAAAATGTTGACACAAAATGTTGAAAGTTTAATCTAAAATGTCATTTCTTTCTGAGAGAGTGATAGTAATATATTAAATGCAAATGACTCAAACGAAAAGCTAAAGACTGTTAGGAAAATATCTGTGAAATAAGACAGAGTAAGTGATCAGGAATTTTTAGACCGGTGGGCAAGTTTGAGAGAAGACATGATTATTAAAAGTTGAAAAAAAAAATCAAAATTATTTAACTTAATGAATAATCAATATTCTTATTTGAATAATAGGGTAGCAGCTTGGCAATAATGTATAATTAACTAAAAACAAAATACAAAATGTATAAAAATGCTTACTTGAAAACATTATTTTGTTTGAATGATAACTGTAATTATAATTAGATTTTAGACTAAAATATTTATATTGCAGTCAAGTGTTGTTAGCCGAGAGGTCAGCGCAGCGGCCGTGCAAGCAAGCAGTTGGTTGCAGACAGTTATTGCGGGTTCGCCTCCCGGCTGAGGCTATGACATATGAAAAAAAAATTATATGGCAGTTTTTGTAATGAGGTATTCTACAGTTTTATTTTCTTTTGAAAAATAAAATCTTATCATATTTCACACTTCAAAAAAATTTCAAATTTAATCAAGTATCACATAAAAAATATTTATAAATTTATTGAGGTCTCTGACATGTAATCATGAAACTTTGACTTTTTGTTTCCTTATAAAGTTTTATAAATTGTCAACTAAAAGATCGTTATACAGATTTTAATGACTTTTGTTATCAAATTATTATTACAATATTAAAATTCAAACTTATAGCTACAGTATCCTAATAAAATTTTAATAACATATATAAATTATCATAAATTGACAATTGTTTGAAAGATTACTTGATTTTATATATATATTTAAAATGTCTTTTGAAACAAATATTCTTAAAACGTATAAATAAAAACGTCCGAAAAGACCGAGTCAACTGAAGAGAAGTATTTTATGGTAAAATGCGCCTTAACGATCATTTAATTTCTTCAGATATATTTATTTACATGTTCTATAATTTATGATAGACTGGAAGTTTTAATGCATATGTAAACAATATATGATGCATGGAGAAAAAAAGAGATGTAACCATTCTATGAATTGATGTTTAATTTACAAGGATTTATATTAGTATTTAAATGAGGTTTAAAGTGTATATAAAGCTAAAAATGATACGATAACCAGAAGCCTAATAAGTAATTACCAATACTGCCCCCCCCATATTACATGTTACATAGATGTAAAATCACAAGTACTACATGTTATAAATTTGCAGGATTAAAAAACTATATCGCAATTACTATTTGTGCCAATACGAATCTGATAAAACTGAGAACATATAACATTAGGTGACTGACTTGATAAAAGTAGGTATAACAGAATGCATATGCATCTATATATAAAACAACACAAAAGCAAAATAATCAATAAAACTATCGGCTATAAAGATAATAATAAAAGCTGCATTGCTGGAACATATTTATCAAATTTGCTCAACAAATTTAATGTCAGATTCAGAACTCCCATAAATTTAAATAAGCTTATTAACAACACAAAGGATAAAATTCTAACATTAGATCATCCCAATGTGGTCTACACTGTAAACTGCAGTCAAAAAGATTGTTAAACTATGGTGAGACAAGGGGAAATTTTAGAACTAGAATGACACAACATTCATTAATGTATAGAAAATCTAAAACAAAGTCTGACACTGATAACTCATTGGACTTCTATAATCATGAAACAGAATATGGCTATAGTGTGATGTGAATGTGATTAAAATTAGGTGCAAAGAAACAAATGATTGCAAACACAAAATAAAAGAAGCATGGTTCATTGCGCAAAAAGAATACATAATCAATCCAAAATCAAATAGTATTCAAATAATCAAAAAAATTAATGTTCTCACAGATTAATCATGCATATGATACAATGCATTGAAAGTATACTTGATGCAATAAATTTTACTAAATTTTTAACATTTAAACTCTGACTTAGTATTTCTTTCACGTCAATAATTATTATTATCCTTAACCGAAATTCATGATTTTTTCCTCCCATACATTGTTAAAACATATGAATAAAGGCAGCTTCAATAAACTACAAACTAATTATAGTGTTAGTTTAGATAAAAGCAATCTTTGAGATTATTTAATATTTTCAACTGTCTTAAATTTTTATATGTTTCAATAATATGTGGTGAAATGGAAGATTTACATATGTCTAAAAAGATATTAGACATAAAAAAGGGGCAAACTAATTTCATGGGTATATGCTTAATTAACAGATGTGTAAAGTTTATATGTAGGTTTGAAATGATGTGATAACCCTTAGCCTAATAAATAGGTAGGAATAATCATTAATGTGTTTATGCGAAATAGACTGTACAAGAATGCTTGTAAATAAATTTGTAATAATTTGAAATTATTTAGTGCCAGTAAATTATTTAATTTTCCAAATGGGTAACTAATAGGGTCAATTGAAATAATGCATCATATTTGGTAAAAAGTCGTAACAAAATAAATATATTTTTTATTTTGATGGTTGTATAATTATATTTGGTTGTGCTTAATAATCACAGATATACTAATTTTTAAATAAAATATAAAATGTACATCTGATCTAAAAATGAAAATCTCTAACAAGGAATACCAATCATTGAAGATGTTGTTTATAGGTTTTGGATGCAAAAAAAATAGCACTTGTAAATTATAGTGACTTCTTTCCATGAATTGGGAATGGGTTAACAAGATAACAATATAAAACAAAATAATAAATCATGATTATATCAGTGGGTGTTGCCATTCTTTTTTACTTTTTAATGTAAATATATACCTCCATCAAGAAATTCAATTAGACCCATATCAGCAAGTTATAATATCTTTATATTGTTGACAATTATATTACTATATACAAAATTGTACTTTTTATTCTATCAACTGACCAATTCATATTTTCAATATCTAAACTACCAAAAAAAAAAAACAATATACCACCAAAACAATTCCATTTATTTTATCAAATACCTCAAAATAAGAATACACGCAAAATTAACTTAAATTTATATAATTCTTAGAAAATCTTCTATGAAATTTTATCAACAATCACCCCTAGAATGACAAAACTACATCTGAAAAAAAAAACAGTGGATAAGACTTTATATTAAAGAAAATTTTGTAAACCAAATAATCGATGAGATAACAACTTAAATAAGTAGTTATATCAATTTTTTGTATTTTGCATAATTTTTATAATTTCAATTAATTTAAATTTTATTTTATCACCAAGATCAGAATTTAAAATAAAACACTTCGTATTATTTAATTCTAAAGAAATTTTATTTTTATGAATTACCATTATGCAATAATGCAGAATATCCATCCATCTTTGTTTTTTTAATAGGATAATATCATTGACTTTCAGTTTTTTTAAAAGATCTATTTGCTTCAAAAGCAAAAATAATTTCCCCACTATCAAGTAATTGCCCATTCAAAAATTACCGATAGAGACATTTTATTATTGTCTGAAATATTTCTACCATAGCCGAAATAAAATCAACTACCACATTGCTGTTGCTAAAATGGATAAAATAAGGGCTTTTAAATAAAATTATGTCAGAATTAGTTTCTCAATAGTTTACTTTAAAACACTTTAATTACAATCAAAATCTCTATTTATTTATTTGTTTGTTTGTTGTTTCAAGGTTTATTAAATAAAATATTAAAATCAAGGTTTAATATTACATTTAATAGAATTTTAAATTGTTTATATTTGTTATAAATATCTGACAATGCAATATATTACACTAAAATATTTTAAATAGGTTCCCTACTTTTTTAAATTCACAGGGAATGCCAGATAAAATTATAAATATTTTGAAACCAAATTTTAAAGACTTTGATATCATTTCAATAAATTTTTAGTGGAGCATGTAAGTGGTCAATATATATATATATAATAATAAACAAAAGAAGTTATAAATCACGTAACTTGCTATAGCTTGTATTTTATTCTCACAGATGGAGCTTTACCATCGGAGATATTGGTAAAGCTCCATTTGTGATCATATATATATATGCCAACTGAAATTTAATGTAAATTCAGTCTGTGGTGAAATGTCAAATATAATTTTTTAAATTCTTAATTGGTTTTAATAGATAATGCCTAAGTACATGGGGATATGTTGCTATGACAATAACATATTAAAGCAAGAAATGTGTTATAATTATTGCAATATAAAATTGTAAATTAGTTTAATTTATTTAAAATCCATATACAAATAGTAAAGTTTATAGTTTTAGTAAAAGTATTATTTTTTATTTTTATTATATATATTCTGATTATTGTATTCATGAATAATAGATTATAAACAATACAAATAAATATTTAATGTCTTAAATGTTTTGTTATGTTTATAGGACATATGTGATGTTATTTTGGAAAGACATATATTTCCAGTGCAGTCTTGTGAGAATGTGATGTAAATTGTTTTAGTTTGTGTTGAATTAAAAGAATATTATTTGCATTTTAGAATGTAAATATTGTTTGCTGTATGTAGTGATTTAGATTTTTATTTTATTATTATTACTATAAAAGTGATTTTAATTATGGGTCACTAGTATTAATATAAAAAAGAGTGTAACCTTAGTTTTACTGACATCAGTTATACAAGTTATAAATAATACTGCACAATTCAAATTCACTCTCTGATGTTCTGCCTTTCATAGAAGTAAACCTAAGTTTTTTTTTATATTATTATTATTATTATTATTATTATTATTATTATTATTATTATTATTATTATTATTATTATTATTATTATTATTATTATTATTATTATTATTATTATTATTATTATTATTATTATTATTATTATTATTATTATTATTATTATTATTATTATTTTGAAGTTCGTTATTATTGAGATATAGACTTTTAAGCAGAGGGCGTTACTGGATATTTGTAATTGTATAATGGGTTATATATATATAATGCAAAACCATAAACAGTACAATACTAAATAAAATCCAAATTTTTTACCAAAATCCTTACATGACCATGGTTTCATCTACTACAAATAGACTTTCTCAAATGAAAATCAAACTAAAGGAACAAGCATATATATACAACAAACAAACCTCATAATTCATTTCAAGCACCATCTTCCTGTAATATCAAAAGATGTCTTCATAAGATCAATAACCTCAGATTCAAGAAGTTTTAATATCAAAGTCCCCTTTATTCTTCTTTTAGTTTTATCATCAAAGTCTCTTTTATTCTTCTTTTTAAAAAGAAGATAAAACTTCTTGTATCTCAGGTTATCAATCTTATGAAGACATCTTTTGATATTAAGGGAAGGGAGTGTTTGAAATGAATTATGAGAAGGTTTTTTTGTTTGTATATATATATGTTTGTTCATTTAGTTTGCTTTTTCACTTGAGAAAGTCTATTTGTAATAGATGAAACGATGGTCGCGTATGGATTTTGGAAAAAAAATTAGGATTTTATCTAGTATTGTATTGTTTTATGGTTTTGCATTTTATTTATTACTAGTATAGTAATGTTAGGCAGTTTTGGTTATATATGTGACATCTGACTTGATTTTTTTGTAATATATATATATATATATATATGTAAAATACAGTACCCATTATAAAATATTATATATATATAAAATTTTAAGGTAAATACAATATTATAGTTTAAATTCTTTTGTAGCGCTTTCGATTACTTGGTAATTCTCTTCAGCTTTAACTGAATTTCAAATTTTCAAACTTAATGTTACATATATTTCCATAAGCTGTGTATGGCTGTATTCACAACTTGCCTATTAATATCATCATTCTTATATTTATCAATTAATATTGCCTCTTTAATTTTCCTCTTTTTATGATTTCTTTCTTCCATTAATGAAATAAAAATATTAATGGAAGAAAGAAATCATAGAAAGAGGAAAATTAAAGAGGCAATATTAATTGATAAATATAAGAATGATGTTATTAATAGGCAAGTTGCGAATATGGCCATACACAACTTAAGTAAATATACATAACATTAAGTTTGAAAATTTGAAATTCAGTTAAAGCTGACTAGGATTTACCACGGTAATCGAAAGCGTTACAAAAGAATTTAAACTATAATATTGTATTTATCGTTAACATATATATATATATAGGAATAAATACAAAAATATTTCACACTAAATACCATCAATATTTTAAAAAGTGTTGCATGTGAGACACAACGTTTAAATTTAAGCAGCAGAAAATTATAAACTATTTGTCCATTGCTAAGATTTTATTAGACATCAACATAAACAGTGCAAACAACTAGAGGTGAAATAAAATAATTGAAGATGAAATTTCAGTCCTTATAATAAAAAAATGATCCATAAAATTGTTTGAAGCATCTCATATCTGTTATTTTGATTCTTCCTAATTGTAATGTTTAAAAGTTACTATATATAAAAGATTATAACTTAAGTTTAAATATAGTATTTTTTAAAATACTGAGAAATTGTGTTTTTTTGATAAAACCACTCATTTGAAGTTTATTATAATTTTATGAATTAGATGGTGACAGTATATTTATTTTTTCTACAATACATTTCACAATATGAAATAAATTTCATTTGAAAAATTTGGAATGATAAATTATATGATTTTTATTAAAATAGAGTTGTTGAATTAGGTATTAATATCTTAACATTACATAATTTGTATTAATGGTATTTAAATAGAAATGAAGTTGTTGTATTGGTGTGAATATTATTTATTATCTTATGATTGCTGAAAACAATAATTGTCCAAAACATGTATAAAGCAGAATTTGATTTAGTTTTGTTTTTGGGGAAATGTTATGGAGTATTATATTATTAAAAACAAATTTGCTGGATCCTGGCAATCAGTAAAAGATACAAGAAGAGAGCAGTGAGTGACTCATCAAGTTTATAACTCAGCACGATGAACAAGATATATCAGAAAATTATATTGCAAACGAAAAATGTGAAAATGAAGCGAATTGCAAATATTAATGCTAAAACTAAAAAAATTGCAGATTATGACCATTGCAATCTATTAAAAGATGGAAGTGATAGTCTAGATAAAAAATGAAAATTATTTTATTGCAGATGAACAAAGCAATAGATATGACAATTATTTGTTTTCCATAATAGATATAAGTGGAGTAAATGTATATACTATTTATCAATATTTCAATAAAGCCCAAATAATTGCTTAGAGTCAGGTTTTAAAGAACTGGCCAAAAGTCTAGCTACATTTCATCAAAAAAAATATGCATAGCTAGTAATTTGAAAATTTATCTAATAACAATTGTTTGTATGGTCAAAGAACAGAAATAAAAAAGACAACCTTTAGGTATTCATTTACAAACAAGCAGCATCCTATGGGTGACATATAGCATTAAAAAGATAAAGTTTTTATGCATGTCAAAAATGTCATAAACCAACTAGTCTTGAACAAATTAAGGATTTGTGCCAAATTTATGTTATTAATGATTGAGAATAATAGTTTTATATTTAAATTAACATTTTATAATTTTCTTTTATGAAACTCCGAAGCAGTAATTTAATTTTATTAATAAAATTATATATAGCATAAAATGGCTATTCTATTGAATCCTATCTAAGTAATACTTTGGTGGTATATCGATAGCAGCATTTACAAACTGTACAATTTTTATAGACTCTATTGGTTTAGAATTAATATTAATTTAATCATGCATGGTTAATTAAAAACAAATAAGTGTTATATGAGTCAATAACTTGTAAGATGTGTAAGCAGTAGAAACGTAATATATGAGCTGTAAACAGTTTTATATTGATAAAAATGGTATATTTTTACATTACTTCACATATTGTTTATTATTGTTGTTGTTAAACATTGTGAAAGAGTTTTATATTGGAGTTTTCCTGAAATTGCTGGATTTTTTTTTACTACCATAATTATTTAATTTGGATTTGAAAATTCTAAAATAAGACTTGAACAATGGAGACTTTACTATAATCACATTTATACATACTCAACTTCATTTTTATAATTAAAAAAAAAGTCAGATGTCACATGTCCTAATTTATTAAGCTTGTATTTACAAATGTTATATATAAAGCTTGCAAAATAAGCTCTTAACAAGCTTTGCAGAATATCCTCAACCCCAGACCGGTTTCTGCTACTGGCATCAGTACATTAGATAAAGTGTTAGGGCTTGTCCTGGTATTTTTAATATAATGCTTGAATATCCTGGCTCCCTTTATAATTTAAAAAATTATATTTTTGACTTTTATTTACATATTTTATTAACTTTAGCAACAAATAAACTGCTCTATATTTAAATAAGATTGGATTTTTAAAATAAAGAACTAATGTAAAGAATATTATTTGTCAGAGCTGTTGCAAAAAAACAGTATTTGAAATATGAGAGCTTTAGAGATTCTTTTTTTTTTTTAGTTTAATAATGAAGATGCGATTTAGACATTTGTATATTGAATTCTTTCATATATTTTATGACGTATAAAACAATTTATAAGCAGAACTATATTTTTTATTTTTTTATATTACAAACATTAAATAAATTTTGTCATTATAAATCATGGCTATACATAAACTGTTCAAGATTCCCCCAAAATTGTGTTTCATTATGATTAAATTCTGTTTTTATTATGTTGCAATCAAAATCGTCTACTCTGTGTGGAGTCATACTACAATGGTTTCATTTATTTTTTTTCTTCATGTGTCATAGCATCGGCCGGGAAGCGAATTCCATTAACCCAGGACAACTGCTTGAAAGGCAGCTGTGCTGGCCATTTGACCACCAACGCTTGACTGGTTTCATTTATTATTATTTTATTGAACAAGATAAAAAATAGTTCTCATTCTTCATAATCTAAATTACTGAATACGTTTTGACTTCAACACCTCATTAAAGAAAAAATCTAAACTCTTAAAAAAGTACTCAACCAAGTTATAATACCAGACAGATCCAAATAAGTAAGAAATTTATACATTGCAACAGTTGTTTTAAATATCCATGTGTATATATGTATAAAATTAAAAAATCAGATATATTAATCTTTAACTGAGGTTTAAAGTTTATGTCTGTGCTAGAGATAATCTCTAGTTTATTAAATGATTAGTAATAATCATTATTGTTTTTATTAGAAGTCGATGGTGTCAAAGTTGTCAGTAGAGTGAGTTGGACAATTGTAAATAAAAAATGTAACAATTTAGTATAGATAAATACTCTTCCTGTAATAGAGATATGTATGAAAGATGGTGACCTGGACCAACTGTTGAGTGCTGGTTCAGCATGAAATGCATATTGGGGGCAATTTGTCTTTTACTGTATTTTTATTTATATGAATTTAAAAAGAATGGAGAAGTATGGAGATTGTTTAATATATCTATACACATGGGAAAGAGAAAGGTAAATAATTCCATGTGAATTTGTTTAAAATTTAAAGAAATCGGATATATTAAGCTTTAACTGAGGTTTAAAGTTTATATCTGTGCTAGAGATAATCTCTAGTTTAGTAAATGATGAATAATAATTATTATTGTATTTGTCTGAGTTGGATGGTGTCAAAGTTGTGAGTGGAGTGAGTTTGATAGTTGTAAATAAAAATGTAACAATTGTTTGAGTTTGACAGTTGTATATATGAGTCCTTAATGCAAATTACTTCAAAATCTTAATGTTAACATGCTCCAATTCAATGACCTTATATGTTTTCTACTAAATACAAGTCTTCAGATGATCTACAATCAAAATAGATTTAACATTTGCTGCTATAGAGAGGCTAAGTACATTTTAACAGTTTCTTTCATATATGCTTTACCGAAAACAAAAAAATTACTGCTTATTTATCATTTATTAAACACAACTAATGGTTTATCTTGACAAAAAATGTGACTTGCAAGGTCATGGAGTATTTGTTTTATATTATGAGAGTATTTTTTGGTTTTTAAATAATTTAAGGTTTGACAATCAATAAAAATTAAATATACTTCTGTTATTTATTGCATACCTATACAGTCAAAAAATATTTTCCTTATCAAAATCTATTATCCTACTCCACTCCTTCCATTTAGTGAAAAGTTAAATAATGGAAAGAAATGTATAAAGGAGTCCTTAGTAACTCATTTATCATATCCTCAAATTTGTTTCTGGCATGCCTGTTGTCAATGAATTTGAATCTAATGTACACAGGTTTTGGAACTGAATGCACTTTTTTTACTCAGAAACAATTTGTATTACTTTATATCCTATCCAACTATTAGTAAGATCCATTTTCAAAAACTCTTCGCTGACAAAAATCACAATCTAGAAGGTAGTCTGGGATTTAAATATAGCATCACATAAAAAATAATAAACACTATCTTCTGACATTTATTGATTATTTAAGATTACATTAGATGTCAAAAAATAAAGAAGAAATATACCAAACTTTGTGAGAAAAACATATACAAAGCAACTGTGCTTTCACAGTCTAAGTTTGCTACATGGTAACATTTGAAAATAGTAGTAAACTGTCCATACAGTAGTGTCACCCAACCTTAATAATAAGGCTTGCACTGGGTGACCCTACTATATGGACTATTTGTATGGAGAAGAATATGGGAAAATTTAGAGGGGAATGGAAAATAAAGTGGCTAACAGGTTTATCTGGTCATAATTGCTAAGATATTCTTGACTTCGTTTAAGGAGAAGCCACAATACATCACATCACATCACATTACTGTTTTAACAGCTTCTGTAAGTATAGGAAATAGTGATTATGTGATGCAACCTTTGAGAATGCTAGACATAATGAGAGTATTCCAAAATGAATACAGATTTGCTGCCATATTGAAAGTAGTGCAGACTTATATTTTGTTCATTTATATTTTTAATTTATAGATTTTCTTTGAGTAGAATCATCAATAAGAATATTGAATCTGCTATCAGTGCATTCATTAATGTATAAGAAAAAAAGTAGTCAAGCGTTAGTGGCCTAGTGGTTAGCACAGCTGCCTTCCAAGCAACTGGCCCGGGTTAGCTTCCCGGTCAATGCATTTGACATATGAGAAAAATAAAAGAAGAAAGAAGGTATTATTTACATTTTGTCTAAGCTTGAAGTATAGACACAAATGATTGATATGTAAAACTGTAACAGTTTGAGATTTTTACTTCGTAGATATTTAAGCAAACCCAATTATAACAGATTAATATAATCTGATTGGAATGCAGTCTAATAAATAGTAATTTTTAAAACTTTCAAACTTTTCTCCTACTCGTCTTATTAACATAAGAAAACTGGCGTTGCTCAAAGCTATTTTAGTTTATAAATATAAATAGCATGAAAACAGTTAACACTTGACAACACCAAGAACCTTGCATCTGCTGCCAAGGTAACTGTTTATAAATAAGAAGAAGGTGTTTCTAGAGTAAGGTTGCTTTAACAGCAACATTCTTTTTGCTGATAAATGCTGATTGCTTTTTTGTGGTTTACATTTATAAAGCAATCAAGATTTTGAGAAAAAATTATACTTTATTATCTTAATAATAACAATGAGGAACAGTGAAATTTGAAAGTTTTAAAAATAACAATTTGTCCACTTTCACATCTGATAATATTTGCCTGTTTAATAGGTTGTATTAAAACCTTTATGAATTACAAATGCCAATATACTATAGACCAAGTGCCAATCTTTAGTGTCTATATTAACAACTTAGACTAGAGAGGAAGGTGTCACTACCTCTTTTTTATATGTAAAAGGTTGCCTTGATAAGATTGAACATTTTGATATTGATAGGCATTAACAGCTTTCATCTGATTTACATTTATAATCTAATCTGTTTTAAACAAATCAACTTTATGTATATATATATATATAATATAAATAAAATGTCAGTTAATTACAACAAAATTGTAATCATATATATATGTGTTGATACGAAAATTTTCACGGGTTACATATATAAAAGGCATATTTTGCGAGTTCATCCGTGTTAAAAAATTAAATATTTATATACCTACATTCGACGTGATCACACAAGTCATCTACTGAGTGATAAAAGGTAGAAAGACGGTTGTAGAGGCGCTACAATCACAGATTTGAAAAAAAAAACAACCGTTAAATATATATATATATTGCTACAGAAAAGAATTTGCTATCTGAAAGAAGAATTATTCCACCGTGAGGGCATAAAACAACTGCGGAGCAGCACAAATTCCTATCATCAGTTGTATATTTTCTTGTCATAGCGACTATTCACATAGTAAACAAACGTGAATAGCAAGCTTACCATAACACATCCGCAAGAGTACCGAGTTAATTTGTTTTTTACATTTGGAATTTTTGATCAAAAATATTAAGGTTATTTTTCTCAGTTGTCTGCTAGTCATTAATAGAAAAAAAAAAAACATTTGAGTTTGTTTTTATAGGAAGAACAAATGTGTGTGAATATTTTTTAAAGAAATTTGCAACAATGGCAGAACAAAATAATTATGCACTTATTCCGAATTAGTTCTAAAGTCATAGGCAAGTCAGTGGTTGATAGCCAAAGGCAAAGAGTGTCAAAACCCTATGAATGTGGATCTTAATGGTCATATGATGACTATTTAGGCAATAATAACTGAATATTATTATCTTCACTAAATTGGAAGAATTGTCTAATATTAATGGAACATTGTTGGAATTTTTGAAGTTATGTGAAATGTAGGAGAGACGATACAAAGAGAAGGTATATGTTTCATTAAAAAGCACAAATATTGAGGAGTGGAATTCATTATTAATAAATGAAAGAACTACTTTATGGAGAATTATAGAACATCAAACAGAGGGTCAAGACTAGTTATTCAATCAAATGTAAGGTAACTGAGATTTTATATATCAACAAATTCTCATTGTAAAAAAATAGAAAATTTCTATGTTCATATATAAAATGATTTTGATCATGGAATACATGTTAACCATGGGAGACATTTATACCAGAATTATTTACATAATTAAAAGATTAAAATGCATGATTAAATATGAATATGGTGGTAGAAATGAAAAAAAAAACAGACTTGTGGATTTCACAAAAAACAACAACAACAGCAATATAGATTCCTTTTTGAAAAAAATAAAGTTAAATAAAAATGGTTATGGAAACATCTAAAATTAATGTACAGCTGTTTTTGATTAAATTATGACTAAGAGAAAGTATGGATTTCAAGACTGAAAATTTCTTAAAAGACTCAACATAGGAAGTGAAAATTAATAAATGTTAATGCAAAACTAAAGAAACCAAACAAAAAAATAATAATAATAACGTTAGGACTGAGAGTTGACATATTTAACCTTCAATAACTTACCAATGAATTTAAATTAGAATATACCAGTCATTTTAATTTATTAACAGATTTTGAAGATGTCCAAATGTAAATCAAATTAATAAAAAAAATAAGTCATACCTTATTAAGAAATGGAAGAAAATTAGCTGGCATCAAATATTAGCAAAGCACCAGCAAATTTTTACAGAGACAAGCAATGTAATTTAAAAAAGGAATCTAAAAATATATTAAAATGCTGTATTAAAAAGAACTGAAAATATATTAAAAAGTTACAGAAGAAAACATAAGCCTCAAAAACATGGTATTGAATGGAAAGTTTTTTCTGTAATAAATAGAAAAGAATGACCTATTATTAAAAAGAATATTATAAAATATGAAAATGATTTCTAAAGAATTACATGGTAATTGACTGAGAAAATAAAGCATACTCACCAGTTATTCCTTCTTCTAAATGGCCCAATGAGACAAGCAATTAAATTCATGAAGAATGGACAAATCAATGAAATGGTGGAATTATAATTGATACTTTAGGAGAAGCTTGTGAAAAAATTAAAAAAAATATTTACCATATTATATAAAAATTATCTAAATATTAAAATTATATTAAATGATTGGAAAAATGCATTAATAATGTCGGATATTATAAAAAAGTAATAAAAAAGATATTAGTAATCACAGAGCTATCTATCAATGCCTTCTAAGTTGTTGTCAAGATAATTACAGTTTGTCTACAGCCTACTTTGAATTTAACAAAATCAAAAGAAAAAGATGATTTTTGCCCAGTACATCTCACCCAAGTATTGAGAAAAGTTATAGAAATAATCACTGAGTAAGCGTTATCATTATTCTTTGGATTTGTTGGTTAAGAAAATATATTCATTAGCTTTTCTAAATATTCTGGATTAAAGCATTGGAACATCAGGATAGATACCAAGGATATTGTCTTATTGTGGAGAATATTTATTACTATATAACAGCAATAATTAGCTTAGATGATTTTACTAAGAACAATGTTAACATTAAAAAACATTTTTCAAAGAGTCGTTTAATATTTCTAAAACTTTGTACAATATTTTTATAAGATGTGTTTTAATATATGAATTTTTTCTACAATACAGGCGTTTTCATACCTGCACTCCATTATGTAATATAGAGAGTGTTTGAACTCAGACATTCACACGACCCTCAACTATCCACGCTATCTCATACTGCTGACACATTTGATCACACACATGCGTATATTGGTGATTATTTATCTTTTCGACATATGTGTGATCAACTGCGTCAGTAGTACGAATAGTTGAAGACGTGTTTTGTAAATTAAACTGGAAAGAATAAAAATAAATGGAGATTACTTAAGTCACATCCACTTCTCCGATGATGATGTTGTTTTGAAAATAATTCTACAAAGCATCAAGTTATGTTGCAAGAATTATTTGATGAAAAGTAAAAAAAGAAGGACTAAAAATAAATGGTAAAAAAAACCCTAAAGGATTATTAAATCAATTTTCTCAAAAAAAGAACAAAATTAGGAGAAGCTAACATTCATAAATATATTGATTGGATTATTAATACAAATTGAAATGTAATGGATGGAACTAATTAAACAATTAATACTCATTGGGGCGTTTTTGAAATAAACAACTTAATATTTGAAATAAACAACTTAATATTATAAAAAAATATAACTATGTGGTTGCAAAACAAAGTTTTTAATAAATTTGTTTTACCAGCTTCTGATTTATGGATATGAAATTTGGATACATAACACAAAAGCACTTAAAGACATGAGACCATGTTAGATGTAACAAGAAGAAATCAAAAGGTAAATATGGGCGATAAAATGAATAAGTATTACTGATAATAATGAAAAGCTTAAAAGATAATGGGGCTAGATTGGACATATTATTAGAAGATATGATATAGATGGGCAATTAAAGTTTTAAACTTCATTCCAAAAGTTAAAAAAAAAACTAAAAAAAGATCACATGTGACAATGATGATGAAATAAAAAGTTTGCTGATATGTTGTAGACAATATAGGCTTGAGATTAATTCAGAAAAACTTTAATTTTGCAGTGGATCAATAATGAGTGCAAAAATGATTAAATATATATGGATCTGAGATTTGGACACTTAATAGAAGAGCAATACAAAGACTTCAGATCACCCAAATAAGTATGGAGTGATGCATGTTGGGAGTAACAAGAAAAGATTGAAAGCACAATATATGGGTAAGAAAACAAACAGGTGTTACTGACCTCATTGAAAAAATTAAAAGACTGAAGTGGAGTTGGGCTGGACATATTGCTAGAAGAGATGATAATAGATGGATAATTGAAATCTTAAACTGAATTCCAAGAGTTGTAAAAGTCCCAGAAAGAGACCACATATGAGATGGGTGGATGAAATAAGAAAGTGTGCAGGAGTGATGTGAAGAAGAGAAGCAAAAGATCGGAGAAGATTAATTGAACTGGAGAGACCTTCATCCTGCAGAAGATTGATAATGGTTGATGATGATGATGATTATGTAGTAACTGAAGCTTTTTTAAAACATAGTTTTAGTTATGTGTAGATAAAATACGTCTTATACAATTGCATATATGTTAAGAAAATGTCTGTGTTTCAATGCTTAGAACTTTTTCCTATTATAGCCATAACTTGGACTTCAATATTGGTAATGCTTTATATATTTTCACTTTGCCCATACAATCTACTGCACTTTATTTTTAAACCACGTTACAACACTGAAAATTAAATCGTTGTGCTTTTATCCAGGAATTTTTGTGCTTTTATCCAGGAATTTTTTTAAACTATTAAATAATACCACTCTACTAGTGCATTAAACTTGACTAAAACGCACATTAAGCACACACATCTATTGTTTACGGAAAAGCGATTGTATTTAATGTTAACCAGTACATATCATTACCATACTGCTATAAATTTATTTTTGAATAGAAAATGTATATCTGATCAATATTAATTAGAGGGCAAAGTAGAAAAGAAAAGCCGCGAGTTTTCAACATCCAGAATTACAGGGTCTGCTATGTCATTGTTTATGTCTACATATTGCTGAGAAAGTATTTCCATCCAGTCAGTTTTTAAATAGCTGTTTTACTTCTTTTTCTTTGCATAAATATAGAACACTTCTTTTGCTACTCCTGTTTATTGTTATAATATATACAATAAAGATATAAACATGAGTATAATGCCAATATAATAGCCGTTGACAGGTAAATGTATTTAGTGGGTTAATTAAAACATTACAAATTAATTAGATGAAATTGAAACATTTTGTGTTAAGTAGAGTGGAAACAACTAGAGCGGAATGACAAATTCATTTCAGCCTCAAGGCGTGGATGTTAAGTTTAAAGGAAAGTTTTTTTTCTTCTCAAGTTAATGTCACTATGATTATTGGCATCTGTATCATAATAAGGATTTTAAAAATATGTTTCTAAGGTCGTGAAAATTTTGATCTCATTCCAAAATAAGTAACAAATTGAAAACTATTTCGGTTAAAATATTAATAAATAACTATTTATTAAAATTCTTTAAATTGTTGTCATGTTTTTAATATAATTACAAACACTTTCACACATACATGTATATATAAACAATGTGCGATCTGTAGAGGACTCTTTCAAATATGTGTATTAGTTCGTACTCTATAGTAAATGTATTTCAATTTAACAACCTCATAAGATGTACTAGAAGTATTGAACCTCCGTCAACTTTTTAAAATAATCGGGAGTGTTTTGTATGCTAATATCTTAAATGATCTGATTTATTTTCAAAATATTAAATTATTAACACACATTCTCAGTACATATAATATATATAATATTCAACATACACTATGCAACTTGAAAGAGATTAAAAGAGATTTTATTTATATCATTACAATGAATAATGAATACGTTAACACATACTGTCTTATATAGGAATTGGCATAATCAAAGAAAATTGGTTCGCTCAAATGTATCCTTTGAATTATTAATCTAATAATTATATATTACTACAAACTTGTGCTTAAAAGTGAATGTTATTTATATTTTTAAAAATATATATGTAAATGAATCAATAAGTAATCATTTAAATGTTAAGAACTGCACTGTGCTTTTGTAAATTATATCGTAAATAAATTTGAAATTGTACATATTTAAAGTTTATAAATATAATATTTTTTAAAATATATTAATAGATTTAATAAAGCATTTGTGAATTTATTGAAAGTCTAAAAAATCATATTCCTAAGCACTTGAATTCAATGTCTTTTAAAAATTATATCCCTATTTCTTTACACTTTTAACTGATCTACAGTTTTTATCAGGCAAAAATACATGTATTAAACCATGTTATTGGGAATTTTGCGTTACATGCAATACTGAATTCAAAATAATTTAAAAAATAACTTCATTAGAATAAGTTTAAATGATTTTTTTTATAAATAAAGAAGGATTAGTGTACATATACATAATACATACGCGTAAAATATATAAATAGAAATATATCACCGAACTATCCTTTTTAAGTAAATACAGATAAGAGAACTGTTGATTACAACAACGTATGGTTGTAATTGCTGGTTTCCTAATAATATGCTGGACATTTTTCTCTCGTTATTACATGGAAATTATCATTTATTTTTCTTTGTTTACATACACACATGTGATAAATTAATAAACAAATATAGGTAATATTTTACTTTTAAATATTAAATAACTTGACTAAATTGCAAAATAGTTTTCAACTACTGACGCGATAATTAACAGCTTTTGATATGTAATTATTATTTAATGTTTTAAAGTTGAACGTTACTATAACTTGTTTATTTATTTATTGCATATATTTGTTGCACTTTCTATTAGTGTCATATATATATATAAGATAATTATTCAATATACATTTTAAATTATCCAGAAAATAAAATTGCATGTACCAAACATTTACTAACTTTGATATCACATCAAAATTATTACCAATTTGCTTCTCCAGAATGTATTATTCCAAAGTGTAAAAATACCATCAGCTGCAGCAGAGCCACCTAGTCCAATCCCAATGTACTGTGAACAGCTCTTCAATTTTGTATATAAATTTTAGCCCAATTAAATATTAAAATAAATGGTACATTCTTTTTAAATGTTAAGTTTTTAAATCCTTTTTCCTAGTGACAATTTTGAATATAGTTTAGTAGAACATGATCATTTTTTTAAATAACTAACTGTATTGTTCATTTCTAGGTTTGTATTTATTTTATGATAAAACTGGAACCAAAATTTATATTGATTTATTAATTAAATAAAATTCTGAAGATATCAGTATTACACAAAAAATCTAATACAAGTGAGCAAACAATGTCACTCATTGGTAATTTGTGTCTCAGCTCTGAGAGTGCACTAAAAGCAAAACTTTGAGAAAACATGAGACATGATATAATGTAATGCACAAATTATGATTAGCTGAAGAAGAAACAACTCTGCAATGATTGAAATTTTTTGTTAGCGTTTTAAACATTAAAAGTGGAATTTTAAATATTAAAATAGCATTTTATTGCATTATGGTAAATTAGACAAAAATTCACTTTGTTTTTGAAATGTTGAAACAAAATTGTTTATCATTCAATAAATATTTTTATAAGCAATCATAAAAGAAGAGAAGCAATTATTTGGATTATATATTTTACTTTATTATTTCTTTGTATATTTGTAAGGGTGAAATATTATTTTTAAGAATGGATTTTAATCATAAACTTATATTTCTAAAAAAAAACAACAACAACAAATTACAATGATAGAAATACATTGCAGAATAAAGATTTAATCATTAAAGCATTGGTGGTTGAGAGGTCAGCACAGCCGCCTTACAAGCAGTTGTCCCGGGTTAGTGGTTTCTGCGGTTTCACCTCCCGGCCAATGCTATGACACATGAAAAAAATATTAAAGTATAAATTTAATTCAAAGGACCACCAGGGAATGTCAAAAATAACTTATTTAGAGGGAGGGGGTTTAAATATAAGGTTAAATGAACTGCAGAGTAAACAAATAAAAAATATCACTTGAAAGATATACACATGATATTAATAGCAGGACGAGTTGGTTAAACTGAAGAAGTTTAAATTCTAATGAATGGTAGCTTATTGCAATAGCAGTTGAAGTCACTATACAGAATGTTTATACTGGATCTCATAAGATGTTCCTCTGGTCAGTAAGAAGTGTACCAGTTATGACTTTGACTTTCTAGCTTGAATACTTTGTTGTGAGATAAAACTGATGTGGCTGATGATTAAAGAAAAGTATGATTGCATTAACAAATAAGGGTCCTATGTTTTGTTTTGTCAATGGAGTTTGTGTATTTACCAGAATCCTTACATCTTGAATTAATCTTGAGTTTAGTTTACAAATAAAAATATAGTTCTTTTTTGGGATATCCTAGTAATTAAGATGATGATAAAAAATTTGTTTTTGTTGCTGTGTGCATATCACCATGGTGATTCTCTAGAAACTGCACTAGCTTTGCAATTCTTTTATGTGAATTTGGATGTCATAAATTATTCATAGAAATCTTTATAATTTGTTGAATGAGTGGTTGGATCAGTATTTCTGTGATCATATAGCTTAAATTATTTTCTGTTCTCAGAACTGAAAGGGTTATTTGGTCAATTGCATCATATGTAGTTTTTTGTTTTAGTAATGAAATTTTATATATATATATATTATATCATGTAGAACATGAAAACTTAATTTTGTATTCCTACTTTCAATTACCTATGGATTTATGAGATTGTATTTAAGTAGGTCACCCTTGGGATTGATACTCAAGAATAATACATTTAGTGACAATACTTGAATAAAGGGAATTAATTTTGTTGACTTATCTTTTTTTATTTCATCTATTTAATAATAAAAAATGTAGGCTCATGTAAATTTTTAATTCTGAAGTGGGCCAAGTGTTTTTAAATATATTTATCCATGACCTATGATTTTGATGATTATTACATAAGTGATCCACTTTGTCAATGTTGCAACATCTCTGGTAATCACTGGTATTACAATTTTAGACACAATTGAGATGGCACATATAAAAATACGATGAAATATTTCATCTGAAAAGTGAACCTACTTTATCATGATGCTGGCTATCCATACTTTTGTGGAAATTTTGAGTTGTATATTAAATGGAATTCTCATATTATGATAATTTAATGGCTTGCTATAGAACATCACCTGTTATGTTAGAATTCAGTTAGATAAAAGTACATTTGCATCTTTAGTTACCCAACAGATCTTTTTCAGCTTTAGGTGCTTAAAAGAACTTTCAGACTCCTCTAATTGTTATTTAATGAAATATTCTAGTCTTATGAATGATCTAGGCTATAAAAGTAGCACTAAATTTAATTTCTTTATATTATATTTTTTCAATTCTCTGCAGTAGTCAGATAGTTATGGGCATGATAATAATAATTACCTATCAGCCAAATTGTGAAATTTATGTGATGGGAGAGAAGTCGTTTGTAAATATTCTGTCCAGAAATCTTTGAAAATGGACTATTTGATGGATCTAATGGGAGGTTTGATGCTGCTTCTAAAAAAATATTTACTATACATTGTTTGGATGCTGACGCAGTATTGCTAATGGGAGAGATTCCATAAAGACTTTGATTTACCATATGATGTTGGTCAAATCCAGTGTAAGTAGACTTGTATCATAGGTCTTCTTATTTGTTCATATCAGTTAATTGTTGGCCTATGTGTTATTTTTTAGAAGTAATAACTGAATAATTTGTGATCTAGAATTAATTTTATCATTTTTTTAACAATAGACTTAAAGGTTATTATTATTATTTGTTGTTCTGTTTGTTTTTTTATTAACTATATCCAATAATATTAAACAATAAATTCATTTTATTAAAAGGAATTACTTCTATATTTTTGACAATAATAAATAAATTATATTACTTCTTTAAAATATATTTATATGTGCCACTAATATTTGGCTCTACACCTTACAGTTAATAGAAGTAAAAATGCTAATTAGCCATCTAACAATTTGATGATGATAACGTGTTTCTAAAGCTAAACGAAAATAAAAACAAAAATATAAGCAACTATACTAAGCGATACTGGTAACTATTGCCTTTTTTAAGTACCTCTGCAGACAAATGCAAAGAGAAATTTGTTAGTGCATTTTCTCCACCATTTCTGAAAACTAATAATAGCAACAAATGTAAAAAAATATTATTTATTTGCATTTGATTATAGCACTGACGTCACTGAATAACGTCACTGAATTTGTTTATAAAATAAGACAATAATACATCATATTCACTTAAGAATAAACAAATAATTTTTATTTTCACTCGTCCCAAATATCAATAGTCATTCATCCAGCTTAAAAAAAACATGTAAATGTTCTAAAACCATTTCCAGATACTAAAAAGCTTTTTGGATGTCTTTATATTTGAATATTCAATTTTAGTAGTAACTGTTGTTTTTATCATTATATCACTATAAAATTGTTACACTCATAGATATATTCATTTGCTACGTTTATAAAATAATTTTCTGGAAATTTCATCAATGAACTAGAAAAAATCAACTTCAGTACATCATAACCTGATATTTAAATCATTTATAAATAAATATTTTACTGTGTTTTAAAATATATTTAATATGATTGCATCTGTAAAGACAGTTTGAAATACATATGCTATAGTTTACTACAGTATATAATAACATATAGAAGTTTACCCTTTTTTCACAATTCTTGCCAGAATGTATTACAGCATTTCGATATACAGAGTTTCATCATAAGATTAAATAGACTTATTATACGTTTTGAAGATTTGTGATGCTTTTGTTTATATTATTAATAAAAGTAATAATAATATCGAGTTACAGAATTCCATAGTTGAGACAATTTATGATAAAACAAGTGCATTTAAATCCATCTCCGTATTAAAATTTAGGTTTTCCCGTTTCCAATGCGATTTGGAATTCAAACTTAGAACTAATGCACTTCTAGACCTTCCAGTCTTCTTAAACTTTATTTTCAATATTCAATGAAAAACCGGAAATTCAAAATACAGTAATGTTTTGAATTCAAATCAATATTCAAAAATATTAGTCAGGGTAAATGCTTTTTTACAGGTAAAAGAAAAGCTTTAACAGTTAAAATATATAGTCAATAATCTGAAGGCCCACCTGTACAAATATTACGTTTTTTTTTTTTTTTGTTTGTATTTTTTATTTTCTTAAAATGGATTTAGTTAAAATTTTGATTTCCAAGCATGATAGGAAAAAAAAAACATAATCTGACCTGAAAAAGGAAAATAAAATATATTATATCTGATAACCATCGATTACTCAATATTACTATAAATGGCAATGAACTAGAGAGGCACTTTTGTTTTAATTATACTTATTAATTTTAGTATTATTATTAATAATTATTACCATACGCACTATCACATTCTTTTTTTTTTTTCTGCATTTTTATATAATTTTTTAAAATTGTTGTTTCTTACAGTTTTTAGTGAATAAAGATTGCTCTCAATTAAGTTATAATTATTTGGTATGTAAAAATAGCATTAATCCACTAAACATCACATGATCACCATTTCTTATGCTTCCACCTAACTGTTATTAAAACAGTCAAAACTCTCCATACAGTAATGCCACTCAGTGCCAGCCAGAGTAATCAATGGATGCAAGAAGGCAGTGCTTTCAAATCCAAAGCTCCTCACTGACGAAGGCCACAAGCCAGAAACTAGTCTGGGTATATTGGATGAGTAGGCACTAGATGGGGATTTTATGCACAAGCCTTCTGGCATCCATTGACTATTCTGGCTGGCATTGAGTGGCATTACTATGTAGAGAGTTTTGCCTGTTTTAATAAAAATAGCATTCATTTAGAATGATCTAGACTTCTACCTGGTTATTTAAGCTGCTCAAAAATATATTAATTATTGTGATGGTGGGGATTATCTATTTTACAGCAATTAGTTACTTCATCTTTTTTGTTCTGCTAACATCACTTTCAAGCATTCGAATTCTTGGTGATGCAGAGAAATCAAAACATTTGTATTTTGATAGAAAAATAAAGTGTAATGCATTTATTCATCTTCTTGCAGTTAAAGTAATTGACAAATGTCATAGCTGATATAATGATTTAAAAGCAACATTATGTTGCCTACCTATATTAGGTAAAGATTTAAACATCCTAAATTACCATCGCTCCAACGATTACACCAATAATAATAAACATGCGGTCCTGCTGTATCTTTAA
>JAQFVV010008100.1:0-42166 GCA_028023455.1 Epiperipatus broadwayi
TAATAGTAGTAGTAACAACAATAACAATAATAATAACAACAATGAGAACAACAACAACAAATAAACATTTAAGAGTTTTTTGTACAATAGTCCTAAATTTTTCTCATTATTTTAGGTGTTAAAAATATTAATACCCATAAAATTATTATTATATAATCTTAGTAGATTTATTAATGCTGCAATTTTAAGGTTTCACTTTTTAAAATTTGAAATTTTTTATAAATCTGTTGATTTTAGAATCATTTACCATTATCTTGAAAGTGTTTTCGTTGCAAAATACTTCATATATTTCCATACTATTTTCTTTAATAACAACATATATTAAAGATTTGTTTTTATTACAGACATGTAACTATTTATAGTTAACATATCTTATATTTTTTAACAACTTTTTAAATGCTAATCTATGATTTAATGTACAAAGTATTGCAATCTGAACTCATTACAACATCATATGACGAAAATGTTTCTAGTATCCTTGAGTTACTATAACTTGCACTAATAATATTGTATAAAGAAAGCTGTTGTTTCAAAAAAATCATAATTTAAAAATAGGGAAAATAGTGTATGAAATAAATACATACATGTATCTTTCTTAAACATTATTGCGGAGCTTTTTGTAACAATATATAGGTTATTATTATTAAATACTCTATTGTTGTTAAAAATTAATGTCTTGAAATATTTTTAGGGATAATTTGATGTTAAACACACTAGTAGATGATTTTTTAGGCAATGATATGACATTCATTTCATACAATTTCTTGGACATCAATCTTGAAATCTTTTTGCTATTAGACTGTAAAATTTTATGATCATCAACTTGATAATAGGTTTATGTAATTTAATATTATCTACAAAACTAAGAGCATTAGTACTAACTGTTCACTATTGTATATTCAATCAGTAACTGAAAAAAGTAATGGTTCATGTACATAGTTTTTGAACCATTTTGCATTATTGAAAAATGTATAAAACCCTGTAAACACAAGTCACAAAATTAGACATGTGTGAGATATATAAAAAGATACAATTCATATGCTAAGATGACAAGTAAAGCCAATAATATGTAACTTAGAAATTTATCTAAAGAGGTTCTACCCTGTCAAAAGCTTTAATTAGATCAAAATAAATAACATTCTGTTTTAGCCTGTTGTCAATTACATTTTGCAATAGTATCTTGAATATCTATCGCATCAATCTCAATAGAAGTATCTGGAATAAAACTATGTTGTGTTCTAGGTAAATATCCAGATATTAAATCTATTATTTTAATAGAGACAAATTTTTGAAGAATTTTTCAGCATTTCAAAAACAAAAAAAAAAAAGATCTACAATTATCAATATAATTTGATTTGAATTTTGATATTGGTATAACTTTTGCAACTTCTTATAAATCAGGAAAATTACTCTGATTCAAAGACATATTAAAGATATAATTAAGCACTGGAACTATCAGTTATCCACATCCTTTATAGATGAAAACAGGAAACATATCCTTCTCAAACTCTTATATTTGAGTTGTTTTATTGTTAACAAGATGTCACCAATAGTTATCTTGTCATTATTCATAAAAATAACAGTTTTAGAAGCATGAAAATAGACAAATGGAATTTCTTGATGTTACAAGAAACTTGTATAATATTGATGATAATATACTTTAAGTGAATATTAAAAAAATATATAATCAAACTGTCAATTACTAAAACTTAAAAAGAAAATACAACTTTAACAAACATAACACATACAAAAACTTAAAAAATAAGACTCTATGTTTTGAAACTATATTTAAAAAAGATACAATGATATTCAGCAATAAGTGTACTATTATATTATTATGACTCAATTTACAAGCAACAAACTTTTTATATTCACTCATTTGATAATAATAAACTTCAGATAAATATATTGATGATTATCATGACTCAGTCATTAGGTTAATGATTATTATACCATTTCTAGCCCAAATAAATCAGTGCAAAAAGTTATAAATTGAGTTTGCTTTTAATAAATATTCAACAAAAAGTAATGAAGATATGAAATATCATCATCATCATCAACCATTATCAGTCCACTGCATGATGAAGATCTTTTCATGTTCATATCATCTTCTCTGATCTTTAGCTTCTTTTCTCCACATCACCTCTCACCCTTTCTTATTTAATCCATCCATCTCACATGTGGTCTCTTTCTGGGTCTTTTACAATCTCTTGGAATCCAGTTTAAGATTTCAATTGTCCATCTATTATCATCTCTTCTAGCAATATGTCCAGCCCAACTCCACTTCAGTCTTTTAATTCTTTCAATGAAGTCAATAACATCTGTTTGTTCTCTTACCCATATATTGCATTTTTGATCCCTTCTTGTTAGTCCTAACATGCATCTCTTTATATTTCTTTGAGTGGTCCGAAGTCTCTGTATTGCTTTTCTATTAAGTGTCCAAGTCTTATTTTGACTTAATTCAAGTAAAAATTACTGATTCTGTTAGAAATGCATCTTGGATTTATTTATCTTTTTCAGATAAATGTGCAAAAATGCAGAAGTTTGAAAATATATTAAAATATAATTGATAAAGTGACTACAATGATTAATTGAATATATATACTAATAAATATACTAATATAAAACAAATGAATGTAAACAAAATAAATAATATTTCTTTAATAAACTCAGAATAAGTGAATACTCAAATAGGAATATAGTAGTAAGATATTAATCTAATGTATATTTAAACTTGCAGAAGTGTAAGACTTTCCAATTGATGAATGATCTCTATAATTAAGTCTTTTTGTTCACATTTTTATTGCATCTTTTGCAGATATCAAAATAAAAACAGTTACTCTATTATAATCCTGAAAGTCACTGGTAACCAGACAGTAGTTCAATTTAAATACCATCCCAGACCATTTTCTCTTTTAATACTGCAGTAAGATTTGAAATACCAGACACCCTTATATCTGAAGTCTAATTGTAAATATAGGAGATTAAAACTCAGACCTTCAAGCCACTTCACTATCCACACTATCTCATACCACTGATACACATGACCATGCACATGTAGAAAAGATAAATAATCACCAATATATGTATTTCATGCTAAACCAGCACTCATCAGTTGGTCCAGACTAATCAGTGTTCAGTTTATATTAAGGTAAATCTTCATACTTTAATGGACAGGCTTCAACCCACCCCAACCTCCAACTCTTCGGCCATCCATACCATGAAAATATGATGACAGAATTCCAAATCCCATGCTGATGCCAATATTGTTGTCATGCCCAATATTGGCATCATGATGGGATTTGGGAATTTTATCATCAGATTTTCAATGGTATAGATGGCTGAAGAGTTGGAGGTTGGAGTAGGCTGAGGCCTGTCCATTAAAGTATGTGGTTTGCTATCTTAATATAAACTTAGCATTGATTATATATGTGTGTGGGAGATAATAATCTGGATCAACTGATAAGTGTTGGTTTTTAGCACAAAATACATATATTGGTGATTATTTATATTTTCTGCATCTGCATGGTCAAGTGTATCAGTGGTATGAGATAGTGTGGATAGTGAAGTGGCTTGAAGTCTGAGTTCAAATACCCTATATTTACTGCAGTAAGGTTAAATCAATCAGTTGATACTGCATTGGCACTAGAGATATCAATGTTTCAAAAAAAGTTTAATAATAAAAACAGAAATAACATATAGATCTGCAGTCATAAAAAATGTAAACAAGATAATCTTCTAATTATCTTATGACTTCAAATTTTGAAAACACTATACAAAACGAATTTACAAAAATATTTCATATTTCAAAAGTATGGCTGGTTGAAGAGTTGGAGAGTGCAGTAGATTGAGGCCTGTCCATTAAAGTTTGAACATTTGCTACCTTAATATAAACTGAGCACTGATTATTTATGTGTAAAAGATGATAATCTGGATCAACTGATGAGTGCTGGTTCAGCACGAAATACGCATCATATACTGGAAATCATTTATCCTTTTTATGTGTGTGGTTAATTTTATATCGATTGTATGAGATAGAGTGGAAAGCTGAAGGAAACTTGATGAACTGTGTTCAAATCTCTTATAATTTACATCTAAAAATATTTCAGGTTGTCGTAAAGCAATTTGATCTTTGAGAATCACCCAAGAAAACCTCAAATGTGATCAAAATTGCAGCAAAACATTGGCATACATATGTAACTAATATAACCAATTATGTAATAATAATAGTTTTTACAAAAGGTGGGCGTTAACAGTTTCAAATTCTTTTTTACACAACATTAATTATAAAAATTCTCTTTCTAATTTAATTAACTAGCTAATAAAGAATAAAAGTTCATTTCAGATTATTTGTCTTTTTTTTACTTCTGATCATTCCTTTTTCCTCAAAGTTTGATTAGTTTTTCAAATGAATAATTTTATATTTATTATGAATATTCAAAAAACGAAAAGATCGGAAGAATAAAAGTAAATCAATAGTTTTTATAAAATAAAATAAAAAACCGAGTTACCTTTTAATGATCATTAACAATAATTAAAATAGTATTCTTTTTTTTAAAAAAAAAAAACTACTTTAATAAATCTTTAAAAAGAATAGTCGGTTATATTTTATGTATTGATTTATATAATTGATTATGTACAATATTTTAACGATTTTTTACTCGGTTTTTGTTTAAAAATTAATTAAAAAGAGTAAAACTATTAACTAAAATATGCCTGCAGTGAAGAAATTTATCTGAAACCATTAAGGCTGTGATGGAGATTAACTTGTCGAACTTAAGGCTACAATCATCGATGTTTTTTTTTTATCTTATTACTTTTAAACAAAAAAGATAGAAAGGGCAGTTTTAGGCATAAAAAAATATAATAATTAAAATTTATTTTATATTTAGTCGATAAAAACTAAGTGCGCTATTAAGACAGTTAATTAAAAAAAACTAATGAAAATAAGTTACAATATTGTTTTTTTTTTTTAAAAAAAAATGTAATATTAATTACAAAATTAAATATAGTTATACAATTTATTAATCGATTATTTTTGTTTCTAAGCGAACAGAATTTTTGTGCAAAGCTGTAAAAAAGCAGCTAAAAAGAGGCAAATCTGGGTGCTAAATAAAACTACATTTGAACTATCATGTATCCAGCAATTGCCATGCGTATATTTTTTATTCATAAACTACAATCAAGTTTTAATAAATATGAAACTAAAAACAGTATGTTTGACACAAAGTAGCAATCACGTTTAATAATATATTATTTTAGATTGGATTTATCTATGACCGATTATTATTTTGGGCATATAAACAGAATCTTATCCTTATTATTCAGTAATTTAAAATTACATTACATAAAGAATTAATGTTAGTTAATATTGAGTTATATTAATCAATATATTACATCATTTTTTTCTTGTGTCAAATGCGTTGACCGGGAAGCGAACCCGGGCCAGCTGCTTAGAAGGCAGCTATGCTAACCACTAGACTACCAACATCATTTTGCATAGCTATTATCATTTTCAACCATTAACGATCCACTGCAGGATGGAGGTCTCTCCAAGATTAATCCAGTTTTTTCAATCTCTAATCTCTTTTCTTCACATTACTCCAACATGTTTTCTTATTTCATCCCATCTTACATATGGTTTCTTTCTAGGTCTTTTACAATATGAATTTCAGTTTAAGAATTCAAACGTTCATGTATAACACTTTTAAATTAATATTTTAATACTAGGTCTATATATACCTTGGGAGTTAGTTGATAATTTTAAAATATAAAAAATTAAAAAGAAAAAAACAATCAATAGTTTAAGACAAATAGCTTAAGCATAAATTTTAAAAGTTTTGTAAAATCT
This sequence comes from Epiperipatus broadwayi, assembly GCA_028023455.1. Taxonomy (NCBI): domain Eukaryota; kingdom Metazoa; phylum Onychophora; class Udeonychophora; order Euonychophora; family Peripatidae; genus Epiperipatus; species Epiperipatus broadwayi. Next base: position 5,852 of record JAQFVV010008100.1, read on the forward strand.
TGCAACTTTTTAAAACTTTTTGTTACTCAGTAGTTTGATGCAGAGGTGCAGTGGTTGATTCTTAAACTCAAGGTCTACGGATTGTACTCTTGTTACTCATTTTCACTATCAAATTTTGTATGAACTCCTGAACAATATACTATTCAATTATCCATATTCATTATTCATTTCTTTATTAATCTTTAAAGAACTATCTTATTTAAAACGTTTTGAATTTTTATGTGTGTTTTAGTGCAGTGATTTGAGAATTAAACATCTTAGATTGATGCATATGCTAACACTTTCAGACTTGGACATATAATTACTAATCCAACTAATTATTTGATTATTATGATACCTTTGTTTTAAATAGTTTGGTTGGCATTATTATTTTTATCATTTTTATTAATCACATAATCATGTCTTGAAGCTATGTTTTTCTACTGAATTAGCAGTGAGGTTAATATTTGGAAGAAATCCACAGACCTTTAATTTTAGATCAGCTAGGTTTAAAGATTTGGTTAGTTACTACGTTCTGAAAGAATTGATAATTTAGAAAAAAAACTCTTTTAAATGAATTGCTCATTAGAATTATTTAAAATGATAAAATTAACTCAATATTATTTTCATTATTTTTTTTTAGGTATATTTTTGCATGGGTATATAATTTTGTGGTAACTAAATTCCTGTGATTCACAATTATGATTAAATATCAAATTTTCCATGCTAACATCTCCTGTATAATTCTAACAAAAATAAATTACCTTTTTAAAAATAAAAGTGCGTCAAATATCTCATGTATTACTCTCATCATCAATTAGTTTTGAAACTGTTATTTAATAGTTGAATGGAGACATGTGATAAATTATGTGTTAGTGACTAAGAAATTCAGAAGTAAAATCAGATTCTAATAGTGCACTCAATATGGATAACGTATCTAATTTGTTAATTATTTTGTAAAATTCAGGCATAGAAGAATTAGTTGGCATAACCCACATCATTTTTTTAATCAAGATAATTATGAGTGTATTTACATGCATTGGCATAATAAAAGACTTTATCTCTGTATTCATTCTTTCCAATTACTATATATATTATTTTTATGATTATTTTTCTTTTAAAAAAAAAACAAATGTTTGATAAAGTTTTATCTTTTGATATATCAAAATATTGCATTTCAACATTATTTTAAGTCAACTAATAAATATTTCCGTTCTTAACTTTTTTTAAATCTGATTTCTCTTTTTTTAACTATATGAAATTATTCAATTTTGCTTTCTCTCAATAAATTTTTTATTCTTTTTTTTTTTCATATGTCATAGCATTTGCCGAGAGGCGAACCTGCAACAACCATCTACAACTTACTAATTGTATTTTCTTCATGAGTTATTAACTTTTTATATATACTGTATATATGATATTTCCAAAAAATATAAACCTGAAGTGTGCATTTAAATAATAATTAAAAAAAAAAAATAAAAGTTCAGTACATTTTTTTTAATTATCATCAAACTTTACTTTTTACCATTCAAGATTTTATAGAGAAATAATCTTCATATTAAGATTTTCCCATTATGATTATGTAAAGCAGTGAATAATGTAAGACTATATCTCTAAATTATTTGTTTTAATAATCCTATAACAAATTTTAAAATTCTATTAGCCATTTTATAAATAATTGTTCAACTTTATAATGTCAGCAGTATATAAAAATATAAGTAAAATGTCACATTATTTTATATTTCAGCTATATTTAATAACTTAAAAATATATAGATTCATAGTTTATCATAATTCCCAGCACTTTTTATATAGTGAGAGAGCTAAAATTTTGTAAATTAATTTCCAGCTACAAAAATCACTATGTAGGAAAATGTCAAAAATAATTACATTCTGATTATATTAAAACCTTCTGACCATACTGCTCTTATCAATGCCATCCATACAAGATCACCAATTTTTTAAATCCTGGTTGTGCAATTTTGAATACATTATGCCAGCTTATATGTAATTGTATTAAGAAACTAATGGCTTCCCCTCTTATGATTTACATTAAAGAAGTGCATCATGCATTCTTTGTGATATAAGGGTATGCCAAGTGCCACTTTTTATTGAAGACTTTGTAAACAGTGTGGAAAAATGTTGCATAATGAAGTATGTATAAATGAATAGAGAAATTCAAAGAAGGTTTCACAAGTGTTATCCATCAAGAAAATGCCTGTTTACATCCATGATTGATAACAGTATTAAGCATGCATCTAAACTGATTCTCTTGGATAGTCAAGTGATGTTGGATTATGTAGCACACCATTTATGACTATGTCAGTGCAATAATCCATTACACATCTGGGTTTCGAAAAATTTGTGCAAGATGTGTTCAGGAACACAAACAGATGCATTTGGGAATCTGTAAACAAAATTTAGATGGATACTCTAAGTAAGGTGAAAGTTTCTTAAAAAGAATCAATACTGATAATGAGAAGTCTATGAGGATGAAAATTTGTGACTGACAAGGAGATTAAGACATCAATTCATTAGTTGCTCACAGTCAGCCTAAAACCTTTTTATGAGGGAATGTAAAAGTTTATTGACAGGTATACAAAGTGTACTCAAAAGATTATGTTGATAAATGATGTATTTGTCTTTTCTGAAAGTTTGTTAAAATAAATTCTCTAGCCAGATTGAAAATATTTTTGTCCTCACCCTTGAATATATTGTAATGTCCACTACTTATTTAGTGTTTTAAACAAGTTAACTACTCGTACTTGGTGACCAAATTACGTCCTATCTATTAAATTTGTTTCGTCATACAATTCAGTAAGATTTAATGGACACAATTATTTTTCCTGGTCACACAACACTCTTTTGACTAATGTAGCTACTAAAATAATGGGATAAAGTAAGCCAGCTTTTAATTTATTTGAAAGGTGCCAGAATTTTATATTAGAATCCGCTGGCAAACATCCCTTTTTTATTTATTTAGCTATGACGAAATTATCTAGAAACTCTGGAAAATTGAGTTTCGATACAGCGTTGGCAAGGTAAATTATATTTTCAAATCATAATTAACTTTAATAAATTTATTAATAATCATTAATAACGCACAATGAATAGGGGTATTAGAAATCAAGATTTTTATTTTAACAAATTAAAATATAAATAATAAAAAAACAAAAACATTATGATTTAATTAATTGGAAAGATGACACACACACTAATCTAGATATAAATCAATTAATAATAAAAAACAGTTCAATGATTATAGTTATTAGGTACACAAGAGTCTCTTGAAGAATAAATTTTGAAGTCTTGATCAGGATTATTTTGATATCAATTTTTATAATTGTTTGCAAACTTTGTCACAATTAGGAAAAGTTACTCTTAACTTACCGGTAAGTTGGTGTGTGTTTTTGGAATTCCAAGCTCCTAAAAATTTCCATCGGTCTCTCCTGCCGGCATCTTCCATTATTGTTCCATTCTATAACTGGAGAAAAGGCATGGCTGTCATGACCCTTTTATTGCAAAAAGCGGTCTTCACAGTGCCCGTTTCCATTGCTTGCTTGACGACTGGGTACTGCAAGTGGCGTACCTGTGTAAACGTATATTCCTGCCACAAGTTATGCTTGTGGAGAAAAGGCATGTTTGTCGTGACCCTTTTATCGTGAAAAGAGGTCTTCACAAGGCCTGTCTCTTTGCTTGCTTGACGACTAGGTACTGCAAATGGCATACCTGTGCGGACGTCTATTACTGCCACAGGCATGCTTGCAGAAACCTCCAGCTTTCAGACATGTAACTCGAAGGTATAGAGCAGACCTAGATCGAGGTTGTCCTCCTTTTATACTCCAATCTAGTTTTGAAACTTCTGCGTATAAGATAATAATCTTCTACACTTTCTCTTAAATTTAAGTTACAAAGTTATTATTTTTTTTACCATAATTCTGCCATCTTTAATTATTAAAAAGATTTTTCTAATTGTAATCTTTTTACTTTTGGAATTTTTACTTTATCTGGATCAGTAATCTGTATGTCATTTATTCTTTCCAATTTAACTTTTATTTTTAATTACATAAAAAAAATACGAACGACAATTTTAACTTTCATTGTACGTTATTTTTTAAAAAATAAATTATACTAATCAGAAAAAATCTAAAAATGTTTTTCTTTTAAAAGATCGCTAAATTTACTTTTTTTTTTAGCTTTTAAATATCTTACCAGATGCTAATATATTTGTACCGTATAAATAAATGGTACATAATTTATATAATTAGATGATATTCAGGAGTTTTTGTTACATTAAAAATTTTAATGAAATTGCTTTATGTAGTAGATATATATAAATGCATGACCTAAATCAATTTTTATAAGTTATATGATGCTTGAGCTTTCAAATATAAGAATGACCATAACAGTTCTATTGAATTACCAAATTGAGTATTCCATTTAAATTTCCTCAGCTTGGAATCAGTTCTGATAACTTTGCTTATGGAGAGTATCGATTTTTCACTATGCTAGCAGCAATAAGTGTTACATCTGGGAAATATTTTTGTTGAATACTTTTGTCAATATACTTTAATAATAACATGAGTAATTTTTAATTATAGATGGTTTTCAATGATTAAGTCCAAATATTGTTTTCATATTATAAATAGCTTTAATACCTATAATCTTAGATTCACAGAATATGTAATCGTCTTGCACTAATTTTTAAGTTAAGTAAAGATGTTTTTGACTTAATAAATAAAAAACAAATATTTTAAAAATCTAAACAAAAAAATTATAAATTACATTTATCTGAATTTATATAAACTATATCTCTCTGCTTCTAATAGATCACATAATTATGGGAAAAAATTTATGTACTTTATCTCATTCTTACTCGCAATTCAGGATTAATCTCTAAGTTAAAATTAAATTTATTTAATAGATGAAGAATATAACGAGTATAACAAAATTTATCTGATTGCAAAATTCTAAACATTTCTTAAGTAAAGAAAGCAGGCAAGTTTATAGATTTTATTTCTACTTTTTATCTTCAATAGTTTTTTTTTTTTTTAATTAGTCCGACATTTGAATTTTAGTCAGTATTTTTTTTTTAATATAAGACTGCTAAAATCACTAGAAGTTGTTGAATTATTTTTTGATAAAAAATAGTAATGAAATCGTTTTTAATCTTCTGATGAAAATTTTATCAAAAAATACAAAGTATTATATTTCTTAACATATAATGTTTTTTTCCACTAAATCCAATCAAAAAATATAATCGGAAAATATATACACTCCTTTTTTTTTTTTTCCAAAAACTTTATTTTTTCCAACATCATATGTATGTACATTTACTTGTGTATTACATCCGAAGTTTCGATCACCTTATTTGTAATCATTTTCAAGGATCTACAAAATACATATTTACAGCTTTATAATTATCAATACAATTAAAAATATCTTACATACAATAACATTTTCCTTTCATTAATCAATACATCTTTTTTTACATATACTACATTATATATACACTATACTTACTTGCTTCTTTTCTCCCCAGACTTTTTCTTTTTTTTTCATCTATACATTTCTTTTTTTAAATAAACCACAAATATTTTTTTCTTTCCTTATTTATTCTTCATAAGTAATTATTTTAAAACAATACCTTTACTTACAAATTTATTCTTCGCTTAAAATATATCATATACATAGATTTATTTCTGTTTATATATAAACTCTTCTTTACCATTCTCTCTATATATAATCTTACTTTTTCCAACATTGTTATCTTAAAATCTATATATCCAAATTCCTTACTGTGTATGTTAACATTTAAATTTTTTATCATTTAAATGTTGTTTTAACCTTGTCCCTAATTTATTCTTTACTGTACCTATATATATAATATTATAAATCGATGTCTGTATTTCTTCAAAATAATATACGCAAATTTATAAATAAATATTTAACAATACAGTATTTAAAAGCTTATAAAAAAATATATATAATTTATCAGCTTCTGTCTTTTATGGCCATAATAAATTATGTATATATGGTTTCGATTTTAATTATAACAACGTAAAAATATTGGAAACTGAAAGAAATAATAATATAAAAAAAATTATTAGAGGCGATGTTAATATGTAAATACAAGCAACATTTGGTTAATAGGCAAGCTGCAAACATTAAGATCACAGAATTATGGGAAAGTTGACATCATTGAATTATGGGAAAGCTGACATTTTAAACGTGATAGTTGACAAAGCTACAAGTTAGTTGAAAGCGCTCCTAGGTGACTGTTATACATATATATTTTCTATAAGCTTTTAAATACTGTATTGTTAAATATTTATTTATAAATTTGCATATATATATATATATATCACATTACCTAAATTACTCTTCCTTTTATATACTAGTTTCAACAATTAATTGAAATTCTTTTTCATATTTCCTATTTATATCCTTCATTATCATTTTAATCTTAAAATAAGTATGTTTTTGATACCTTATAACTACTATATACAAATTCTTTTTTTTAATCCAATTTTTATTTTTATTCAATTTTTATTTTTATTTTTTCAATATTTTTCTTTCTAGATAATTTATTAATAATTTTAATTGGATAATCATTTTTTATTACCTCTTCTCTTATCTTACCCATTTATTCCTTAAATAATACCTTTCCTCTGAACATAAATTCATTCCCACCATTATTCTATTATTAACAATATTTATCTTATGCATGTATGCTATATCTGATTTCCAATAACTTAATAACCCATAAAAAGTACCCTTCCTAAATATATTTGTCTCAATCTTTGCTCTATAATTCTTTATGACCTTTTTAATTTTAACATCCATATAATTGAAATATTTTTTTCTATTGTAAACTTAATATTTTCATCATTTTCATCAATTAAATTAATATACTTTATAAAATATTCTGATTTCCTGTCATTACCATTAAACACTAAAAAATAATCATCAATATATCTTGCATAAAATATAGGTTTGTGTTTTGTCCCATTAAAAAATCTTTATTCAAAATAATTCATATATAATGATGCCAATAATCCTCTTAAACAATCATTCATACTCAAACCTTTACATTGATTATAGCATCCCATTGTATACAAATATAACATCCATACTACATATATTGAAAATGTCATGTAATAGATTACATTCTATTTTAAAACTTTTATTGTCATTTTTAATATACATTCCCATAATTATTTCAAATGCTTTACTTGGATCTATATTTATATACATGTTACATAAATCCAACTTAACAAAATACATATTTTTAACATTATTTTCTTTCAAAAATGTTCTTAACCTTTTAGTAAACTCATATGAATTACTAACATTATTTTCTTTTTCTTTTTTTTCCGTATTATTTCAAAATCTTATTAAATAATCATTTTGATATTTTTTTCATAATATGTATCCACATTATTAATTATAGGTCTTAATGGTATATCTGTCTTCTGGATTTTTGGTGAGCCAAGTATCATGATAGTATCTTTAAAATCCATTCTCTTCAATTTCACTAAATCCTGCTTACCAATATTCCCTTTTATGTATATTTGTGTTACAATCCTATTTATTTTTTTTATTTTTCTCTATTCCCTCACTCTTCTTAATCTTTTCAAAACAATCTTCTCTTAATAATATTTCCATCTTTTTCTCATACTCTTCATTCATCATTACAACCATGCTAAATACTTATCCCCCTTTAAAAATCAATATATCTTTATATTTACTCCTCATATCCTCAATCCACTGCAGGATGAAGGTCTCTCCAAGTTCAATCCATCTTTTCCTATCCTTAGCTTCTCTTCTTCACCTCACCCCTGCACACTTTCTTATTTCATCCATCCATCTCACATGTGGTCTCTTTCTGGGTCTTTTACAGTCTCTCGGAATCCAGTTTAAAATTTCAATTGTCCATCTATTATCATATCTTCTAACAATATGTCCATCCCAACTCCACTTCAGTCTTTTAATTTTTTCAAGGTCAGTAACACCTGCTTGTTCTCTTACCTATACATTGCATTTTTGATCCCTTTTTGTTACTACCAACATGCATCTCTCCATACTTCCTTGAGTGGTATGAAGTCTCTGTATTGCTCTTCTATTAAGTGCCCAAGTCTCAGATCCATAAGTAAGAACTGGCAAAACACATTTGTTAAAAACCTTCCTTTTCAAACACATAGGCATATTTCCTTTTAGTATCAAGTTATTTCTATCAAAAGCACTCCAACCAAGTTTAATTCTATGATTAATAATCTGCCCAAGGTATTTGTAACTGTTAACTTCTTCTAACTCATCATAATCAATCTTTATTTTCATATTTTGAGAAAATCTATTAAACATTACTTTAGTCTTTTTAACATTTATCTTTAGTTCTAGTTTTCTACTTTTATCTAATAACTCCTGCAACATTTCCTGTAGCTCTATAGAATTATTTGCAAAGACAACTACATCATCTGCAAAATCTAAATGACTTAAATAATCTCCATTTATTTTCACTCCTTTAGCTTTCCATTTTAATCCACAAAATACTTCTTGCAGCACTGCAGTAAAAAGTTTTGGGATATGGAGTCACCCTGCCTTACATCCTTTTCAATGTTGATTTTCCTACTATCATTATGTAATCTAGTTGTTGTTGTTGCATTTTTATAAATATTTTTTAAAATATGACAATATCATGGATCTATACCTTGATGATCCAATGCTTTAATCACTGAAGAAATGTTTATAGAATCAAATGCCTTTTTATAGTCTACAAATTCTAAGCATAATGGCAACTCATTTTCATTTGTCCTTTCTATAATTTCTCTCAATACCTGGATATGATCTACTGTACTAAAACCACTTTTAAATCCAGCTTGTTTCTTGGTTGGTGGAAATTCAGGGTTTTCTGTAGATGAGTTGTAATTATCTTAGTAAAAATTTTGTATAAAACTGATAAAAGACTGATAGGTATGTAATTTCTAATATCTTCTTTATCACCTTTTTTAAATATTAATATTAATACTGCATTCTTCCAATCATCTGGTACATTTTTATCATTTAGACATTTGGTATATAACTTTGCTAAAAAAAAATCTATTTCTTCACCTGCTTTTTTAATATATCAATTATAATTTCATCATTACCTGGAGCCTGTCCTTTCTTCATAAATTTAATTGCATGTCTCACTTCCTCATTCAAAATTCTGGGCAATTCAGAAGATATAATAATTATAGGAGGCATTTCTTCTTTATTACTATATAATTCTTGATAGAAGTCTTTTGCACATTTCATGATGTCATCTCTTTTTTTAGTAATAATGCCATCTTTTTTTCTTATTGCAGATATAAATTTCCTACCAATGCCAAAAGATTGTTTTACACTCTTTAGACTTTTATTCTCTTCCACAGCTTTTCTTGCTAGTTCACAATTGTACTTTCTTATATCACTTTCACCTCTTTTCCGCACCATTTTACAAAATTCGAGATATTCAATCTTTTCTAATCCATCATTGTTGTATATTCTCATATTCCTTCTTTTCTTCATAAATTCTCTAGTCTCAGTAGAAATTTTATTGGTCAATTGCTGATATATATATATATTCCTTATTTCTATTTCTTATTAACTTTAATTTTCTATTATGCCTTAAATCCACTTTACTCTTAAAAATTTTCATTATAAAATGAGAATTGTATTATATAAATACAAAAATATCCCTTAAAATACTTTCTTCCTTTAAATTAATGAATATTTTTAATTTTTCATATATATCTTTAACTCTCCTCAAGACTTCTTCCTTTTCTTTATATAACACCCAAATATATCTTTTAATTAATTTTGTTTGTAACCTAAAAATATATTTAATGTTAAAAGTATTTGTAATCACTTTAAATTTTTAAAAAAATGGTATTATCTTATTATATAAACAATTCTTCATAAAACTAATATCCAATTATTTTTAACGACTTTTTTTAATTTCATTTATTCATTAATTACCTTTACACAAATATTACTACTATTCATATCCCTAATCTTGTTTTTAACCATTTAAAAAAAACTCTTTCATATTCATATTTATATATCTTTTTTTTTTTGAGATTTTTATTTTTTATTTTTTTTAAATTTTAAAAAAAAATTTAAAAGTATTATTTTTAAAAATACCATTAAGTCCTATAAATAATAATTAATAATGTGGCTACATATTGTGAGAAAATATCAATATGGTTATTTAATAAGATTTTGAAAAAATATGGGGGGGGGGGGAGAAAATCATGTTAGTAATTTAAATAAGTTTATTAAAAGATTAAAAATGTTTTTGGAAGGCAATAATAACATTAAAAATAGGTATTTTGTTAAAGTGGGTATAAATAACATATATACAAATATAGATCCAAGTAAAGCATTTGAAATAATTACAGAAATGGATAGTAAAGATGATAATAAATGTGTTAAAATAGTATGTAAAAATCACATTTTGAATATATGTTGTAAAGATGTTATATTGGTATATAATGAGATATTATACGCAATGTAAAGGTTTGCATATGGGTAATTGTTTAAGTGAATTACTGACATCATTATATATGAATTACTTTGAACAAAGACTTTTCAGTGGAACAAAACACAAACCTATATTTTATGTGAATGGTGATGATTATTTTTTAGTGTTTAATGGCAATGATAGGAAATCAAAATATTTTCAAAGTATATTAATTTAATTGATGAAAATATTAAATTTACAATGAAAAAAAGAAATAAATAATTCAATAATTATATGGATGTTAAAATTAAAAAGGTCATAACAAATTATAAGGTAAAGATTGAGACAAGTATATTTAGTAAGGATATTTTTATGGGTTATTAAGTAATTGGAAATCAAATATAGAATATATACATAAGATAAATATTGTTAATAATAGAATAATTAAGAAAATTAATTTATATTCAGAGGAAAGGTTATTCAAAAAAGAAATGAGTAAGAGAAGAGGTAATGAAAAATAATTATCCATTTAAAATTATTAATAAATTATGTGGAAAGAATAAAACAATAATGAAGGATATAAATAGGAATAAAGAAAGCAATTTATTGTTGAAACCAGTTAATAAAAGAAAGTATAATTTAGTTAATGTAATAAGGGAAACAAGAAATAGAAATGTTGTTAAAATATAAATGGTATTTATACAATTGAGTGTTTAGATTGTAAAATAGATAATAGGAATTTGCCATATATAGATACAACAAAGAATAAATTAGGGAGAAGATTGAAACAACATTTAAGTGATAAAATTCAAATGTTAACATACACAGTAAGCAATTTGGTCATATAGATTTAAGATAAGAATGTTGGAAAAAGTAAGATTATATAGAGAGAGATTGGTAAAGGAAACTTAATATATCAAAAGAAATAAACCTGTTCTGAAAAGAATAAATTATGTAAATAATACATTTTAAGTAAGGAATAAATTTGTAGGTAAAGGTATTGTTTTAAAATAATTACTTAAGAGGAATAAAAAGGAAAAATTGTGGTTTTTTTAAAAAAGAAATGTATAGGTTAAAAGAAGGAAAATGTTTGGGAAAAAAAGAAGAAAGTAAGTGTAGTTGTATTTTTATATTGGATTATTTCCATCATCTAATATGAGTATTGAATGTCTTTAGAAAAATTTTACTTTATTTAAATATTCCAAATACATTCAACTGTTAGTAATAGAACATCAAACAGGTTAGTATATGAACAATGTTTCAAGAGATATTATTCTCCCCTCTTCTCCAGGTGTTGCTGGTCTGACCAGTGACAGTATTAGCATAGGATTTAAACCTGGACCCTTAAATTCTTGAGTATTAAATTTTAAGTTCACTCTACCCAACAGGTATCCTGCCAAAGGCAACAATCAGTAGAATTTTTAATTCATATCTATGAGGTTCCTCCTGATTTCTTCACTTTTTCCTAAGAGCAAAGTTTATTAGTGTTTTTTATACATTATGTATTGTAAGAGATGGCTTACAACTAGCTTATACAAACCTGCCCCAATGTCTTTTTCAATAATATCTGAATTCAAACCAATTAGTAGGAAAGGTAAATATCCTACATACTTGATTATATAAATGTAATATATACCTTCATCAACATACATATAGACTGATATGTTTGAGAGATTAATTTTGTTTTTATCTATTGTGAGTAAGTAAATAAATTGTTTGTTTACATTGTGTATATATATATGTAGACAAACATATGCATATAAACTAATATGTTCGTTTATTGGTAGAAATTAATTGTTTTTCTATTTTTCTATTCATTTAATTTTATTAATAAAAAAAAAAATTAATTGATGGACATAAAAGAGACATTATTAACTATTAGATTTATATGAGGTCAAGATTTTTAATAACGGGTTGAATTTGAAATAATAAATATGATATTTTATAATGTGATTTTTTTTATTTTCAAGTTGCAATAATATGGTTATTTTAGTAGTCACGTTATGAAAGAGCGCTTCTCTTTACAATAGAAAAAAAAATGCAGACGATTGTTGAGACCGGGAATTAAGAAGACAGCAAGAAAGTTAAGTTTTCATTTCTTTTAAAAAAGGAAAATAACTTTTTGACATTTAAAGGAAAAATGTTTGTTGTTTCCAGAAGTTAAACCTTAATTTAAAATTAATAGTAATGAACGATTAGTGAATCAAATTCTTTTAAAAGTTAAATTCATTATAGGAATATTAATGCAAAGGAAATCTGAAACTACTAAAAAAAAGTAAAAAAGCTATTTTATATATATCTATAATCAAACTAAGTTATAAATATACATTATAATACAGGAAACATTATGATATATCTGGGGTAGAAAATTTAATGCTGTGGCATTTTTCTAACTAAATACTACGTCATTGCTTGATTATGAAATTATAAAATTTGTCATCAAAACATCTATTTTTGGAAACGCTGGTGCACCACCATTTGTCCATGGATTCGTATGATCAGGAAAGAGATTTTGTATATATAAATAATAACAACAGAGTTGGAAAACTGGAATTTTTAGCCATGGATATTGACATCTTTTTTATTGACTGAAAGCTTGCTTTAGTCAAGAGAAATTATATACTTAATTCACATGATGAATATATATATTTTTTGCTTTTGTAATTTTTTATTTGAAAGTTTATGTATTGTTTTTTTTTTTATTGTGTATTTAAAATGTATTTTTCCAAGTTCGATCACCTACAACTTAAAAGTGAACCAATGGATGGAGAAATGTCTTGTTGATGTAAATTTAAAAAGTAATCCTCTGCAATTAATATATATAGATATTTTTTTTAATAAATTAAATTTTTAGATTCCTCTAGAAGTCAACAGTAACCCATCCAGGTGACCTCATCTCAAGTAAAATTTTTATATATATAATACGGAGGGAAAGACTTTAAGACAAGACCAGATAGATAATATACTAATCAATTTTACTAATATTTACTTGTAATTTTATTTATTCTGAATATATAATTAATCCTTCTGAATAAATGGTCTTTAGCTGTCATAATTTCTACCATAACTTTAACCTACATATAGATAAGTGGGAGTGGGCAGTTATAGTGGTAATACATTTATCCTAGCTTATAAATATTGTAATAATTATTATATGAACTTTTATGGTGATTTTCTTTATTTTGTGTTATGTTTATATATATTTAATGAATTACAGAATATAATGTATATAAGTCAAATTATTGTGTTTTGTTTTCTTATATGAAGTCACAAAGATGATAAGGAAACCATTTTTTGATAACTAAATATTAATCTTTTATTTTTTCTTGTTTGGAAATATTTATTTTTTTTATATGTTGTTAATAAATTAATTGTTTAAATCAATCTGATCTCTGTTTGGTCATCCCCATCATTACTGTGCATTGATACCATTAAATGTTGATCATCATTATCACATTAGGAATTTACACTACTATAGGTTTGATAATCATCATCATCATTGTGTATTTTTTTTATAAATAATTGATCATCAGCAGTATTTTCCTATATCTGGGCTTATATATATATGGGCAAATTTAGTTTATAATTGAGTAGGTCCATCCCTGAAGAGAGTTGATTGTAAGCACTCCCTGAGTTCGAATTCCGTGGTGTAATGGGGCTTAGAAGGGAAATGTAATGAATATGCACTGGTCTAAGGTACATTGAAATATTTTTAAGTAAATGATAAGTTAGTATATTGAAAGTAGATGTGACTTGGAACTGGGCATTTCATTGTGACATCTGTAGCATCCTATTTGAAGGCTCAGACCTGATAGTAGTGAGATGTGCTCCCTTTATTGCCTGTCATTGCTAATTCTTAAACATCTGACACACCCAAATGTGTTGTCGAATCACCAATTTATGATATGACTTGTTGTAGTAGGTTGACACATTTCATCCAAGTTATCGAATTACTTAGTCATATTTGTGTCATCATATGGTGTACATTTTGATTCTGGTAAATATGGCACCATTAACTTTGGTGTGATGGGTTCCATTATTTCTGGCACACGATGTGTTAGGTATGAAGATGTTCCAGTTGATAGAAGTATCCAAGTGTATTTTCAGATCGGGACACCTGTGTATGGCCATCCATTATATCTGATGCCGCAACAGGGTATGGCAGGTAAGGTTAATAGAGTTGTCCCATTATATCTGGCACCCAAATGTTTAGGCCTGAACAGAATTTAGATGCAAGGGAGGTTCAGCCATTAGACTGAAATTTTAAAAAAAATTATGTTTTTTTATTTTAGCCTTAACCTTTAAATCTTAAATCCATATTGGACATACTCTGTTATATAAGACCAGTATATATATTCAATGGGAATGATGATGAACAGATATATCAAATTTTTTTTGGAAATTTAAAATTCATGTTAAAAAAAAGTAAATAACATTAAAAGTAAATGATGAATGCAACAAGTGATGGAGAGAACAGATAGAGATCAACTTTATAAATGAGTAATTAATAAGTTATATTAAAAATAGAGGAATTAAGCAAGCTTAAACACCAGTTTAAAAAAAATAGACAGTAAATAGTTAAGTCGTAATGTAGGGTGGTTAGGTGTCCTGCAGTATTGTATTTTGATATTTGTAAATATAAAGATATTTTGAATAATTATTTAGATACATGTTGCTGAGAAGTGGACTGGTATTTAGAAGTAAAAATAGGGAGAATATGAAAGATATGTTATTCACTACTGTTTTTGGAGGAGAGAGTGATTGTGATAATAGTGATGGGAAGAGGTCTTTATTGATCCAAACTCTTGGGGGGTCTATGATGGATGAGAATGAATCACAGAGACTGGAAGAAAGCCAAACAGCTTTACAAACCCAAGAAGTCCTCACTGATCAGAGTGCTCAATCACTTGAGAGTAAAGTAGTACATGATACTGGAAATATTTCCATCTTGCAAGCTATGTTTGAAGAAATGATGGCAAAAATGGATAAAAATATGAATAAATTGGAGGCAAAAATGGCAACTAAAACTGATATCAGTAGCATGAGTAATGATCTAAATAGTAAAATGGATTATATGAGAACTGAAATGGACAGTTTGAAAACAGATATGAATAGTATGGAAATAAAAATCAATGCTAATATTGAATCCAGAATAAATAGCATGGAGATAAAAATAAATATTGGTATGTGCAATAAAGTGGATGCCATGAGGGAAGATATGAAAGTGAAATTAGAAAGTATGGCAACTAGAGATGTTGCGAATAAGCTGGAAACAGAACTGAAAGGAGATGTATGTCTTTTGAGAGAAGAATTGAAAAGTGATATGAATAAGGTAGAAGCAAGAACAAAAGCAGAAATAGAGGAAGTTGCAGAAAAGCTGATTAAGAATATGGGACAATTATCTTTAGGATTCGGAAATGTACAAAAAGGCAGCATTGAACTAAAGCAAGGGATGGTTAAAATGAAAGAAGAGATGGATGAAAGGATTATACAGTGTGGTGACCAGTATACAGTCTTGACAGATGGTATTGTGGTTCAGCTGTGTACCAAATTTAAAGAGGTTTATAAGACCCATGAAACTTTCAGGGAAGATGTAAAAAAAATCAAGAAAAGCATGAAAGTGAAATCAAAGAGGAAATTCAAGCCATTCATGTCAAATTGGCTCATCTTTTGACTGTACGAGATAAAGAAGGTGAAATACCCAAGGGGATTGAAGATATATTGAATCGATGTTTGGACCAATTTGCAAACAAATTAATGTTTTTGGAAACTGTAACTGTTATACACCAAAATAGATTGGAGGAACTCACTGACAGTACAGCTGAAGTATGGCATCAAGCTGATAGAATGGATGAGTCCATGAATCGAAGACATTCAATAGGGAAATCTCAAGGGGACCCAAGATTACTAATGCATATTATGCGACAAACTGAAACTATCACAAAGACTAAGAAACATGGAGAAAAGAGGGAGGTTGATTTGAATCATTTGGAAGTAGCTGTTAAAGATCCACAAAGAGTGAACAACCATTATGTGGAATCCACTCTCCCATCTTATGTCTTACTGGAGAAGATGATGGCCTCCACAATGTTCATTTAGAGGACACTCTTCCAAAAATATATCAAACTCATTCTGATCAATTTATGATGAATCCACAAAAGGATGCTTCAGAAATTATGAAGATTAATACACATTTCACACAGATGAATGCAATTAATCAGTTTGTTAAGTTGAAGGTTTTTAAAGGAGCCCCAAACGAAGCACCAATAGAACATTTACGAAGTTTATCCTTGTATTTTTCTGTAAATAGGAATTTGTCTGAGGGTGAGAAGATAATAATTGCCTATAGCCACCTGCAAGGAGATGCCCTGATGTGGTGGGAATCTTTATTTCAGACACCATCTCTTTTTGAAGATTATAAAATGTTACTGACCAGGAACTTTTGGAATAGGGACTGACAGGAGGCTATACTGTATTAAATGTTTCAGGAGAAGTATAGATCAGTACCTGGAGAAACACTAACCAAGTTTTTTAGACAGCAGGTTATGAAATTACGTACATTAAATACGTGTCATTTTAATGAAAGTGAGATCATAAGAATTGTGAAAAAGAATTTGCCATTGAGGATAGAACAATCTCTATTGTGCACAAATGCAGTAAATATAGAGCATGTAGCAGAACTGTTAACTAGTATAGACATGAATAACCTCAGCTTGTCGACTAGTTCCTGAAAAAAAGAAAAGAAGACACATCTATAAATGCAATATTTTACCGAAAGTAGAAAAATAACAATGATCCTAATCATTGGAAGGGTAAAGCCATGCCAAATAATTCTCAAAGTATATGGTCACCAAAAAGGGACAGGCCTAATTATGGCAAAGTGCAAATAAGTACTCCTAATAGTCAAGGGAAGTCACCAAAACCCGGGTGTAGTAACCATACACTAAAAAACCAAAAGCAACCAAACTCACAGGGTACTTGAGGTTATGTTCCTCACCTCAAGATGCCAAAGACACTATAAGGAACATGCAACTGACTCCTTATAGAGAGATCACTAACATGATGTGTTCATGGGATGATAAAGTACCTAACTTTGCTTTACAAAGCTGCCCCATGATAAAGATTTTGTTTGAGGGTCTGCAGGTTAAGGCACTATTAGATTCCTGTAGCCAGATTTCAGTGATGTCAGATAAATTTTTTCAAAAAATTCTGACCAAAAACCCTAATGTTAAAATTTTGCCACTGAAATCTATACAAGTTACCATGGCCAACAGCAAGAAGGCCAAGCTAGCTTAGAAACAAATCTGTGTTAAGATTGAAATGGGCCCAACAACCCTCTATCATGTGTTTTTGATACTCAATGTTTTAATCCATGATGTTATCCTTGGGGCAGACTTCCTACATATGAACACCTGTGTTATTGATTTCTCCAGTAGAACAATTAGAGCAAATGATGAGGTCTTGGAGATGTTATTGCTTCCAATATATGATCTAATTGTGGTTGATTGTACCTTGTATTCCAGAAGTGCTCATAAATGATAAACTTGCAGAGTCCAACTTGCTTGGAAGTGAGGATGTACTTAAATTGTGATCTGTTATAATGGAATTTAGTCCAATATTCTTAGAGATACCAGGAGTGATAGAGGGATTCCAGCAAAGAATTAAATTAGTGCATGACCAACCATTTCAATCCAGATCGTATCCTATTCCATACCAATATCGAGAAGAAATATCCAAGCAGATTAATAAAATGCTGGATTGGGGTATCATTTCCAAATGCTCTTCACCATTCTGTAATCCAGTTGTGATGGTGAAAAAGAGAGATGGGTCGATGAGGTTTTGTTTAGATGCGAGGCAATTGAACAAAATTACTGTCCCTGACAGGAACATTCCACTACCCATTCACGAATTGTTTGTGAGATTTGGAAACAAAAAGGTATTTTCCACCTTTGATTTGACCTCCAGTTATTGGCAGATTGAACTTCATCCTGAAGATCACCAATATACTGCCTTACGATATGAGGGTATTACATACCAGTTTAATAGGATGCCATTTGGATTGAACAATAGTGGTGCTATCTTCTGAGATTGGACATCCTAACAATTTATGTGGATGATGTAATTATTGCATCAACCACAATCGAGGAACATCTTCGACATCTCGCTATGTTTTTTGAAGAGTGCTACAAAAAGGGAATCAATCAACTTCAAAAAGAGTATCTTAGTTTCTAACCTGGTAGTCTTCCTAGGTTATATCATTGGTTGCAATGGGATAAGGCCCCATCCAGAGAAAATCAGTGCAATTCAAAACTTCCCCAAACCAATTAATAAGAAGCAAATTAGATCATGTTTAGGATTATGTAATTTTTACAACCATTTCTACCAGAAGTTTGCTGACCACATAGAACCATTGCTAAAACTTATTAGAAAAGATGAACGATGGAAATGGACTGAAGAACAGGACCGAGCATTTGAGAATATTAAAACAGGGTTCTTAGAGCAAACCATGTTAGCCTTCCCTGATTTTAATAAATCATTCATTGTCCAAACAGATAATAGTGGTTTCGGATTGGGGGTAATGTTATCCCAAATCCAGGAGGATGGCCAAATAACGTTATCCCAAATCCAGGAGGATGGCCAACCTGGGGTCCTTTATTTTATTAGCCGGCTCCTGAAAGGTCCAGAAATTAATTATATGGTTACTGAGAATGAAGCATTAGCAATAGTGTGGGCCTTCCAAAAATTTTGACAGATGCTACTTGGATCAGAAATAATGGTGATCACTGATCACAAAAGCCTCGAATTCCTGAACAACAGCTATCTGACTAATAGTCGTCTAGTCAGATGGAGTTTGCTGCTACAGGAATTCAATTACACTGTACAATATTGCAAAGGATCCAAGAATGTCGTAGCCGACGTGCTAAGTCAAAACCCATGTAGGTCATTTATCGGTAGACAATGCCTACTTTACAAATGTCAATAGTATGGATGATAGTAATGTAAAGAATGAGTTGGAAAACTTACCTTAGTTACAAATCAATGACCCAGAATTAAACCCAATCATGAGAGTTTTGCTAGGGGAGGTTTTGAATATGACTAAGGATATTAATCGATTTAAATTTGAACAACAGGTCTTGCAATATAGAATCGATTGAGATGCAGATGAGTGGAGGATAGTAATACTAACACCTCTAAGAGACCCACTCATAAAGTACGTCCACTGTCTGTATAGGCATTACGGTGCTCACAAGACAGATCACACACTTAAAAATCTGTTTTACTGGCCAAAAATGTACAAGGATGTCTTGAAGTCACTCAAAGACTGTTTAACTTGTTTGAGAACCAAGCCAGTAAACCAAAACTATATTAATTAGATAAATTCGATTATACCAGAAAGACCATGTGAGATCTTAGCGATTGACTATTATGGGCCATTGCCCCCATTTAACAGGCAAAAATATTTATTAGTCACCTATGATCTCTTTTCCAAATATGTTGCTGCTTACCCAATATATTTCCCAAGCCAATACTATACATATGATCAAAGTATTGGACACCCTCCAATTCCTGATGGTAGGAAAGCCTGGAATCATTTTAACTAATCATGGTACTCTTTTCCTATCCAAGGAATGGAAGAAATGGGTGGGAAAATCAGGGATCAAGCATGTGTTGATCTCCATTAGGAATCCTCAGTCAAACCCATGTGAACATATCATGCAGGAACTTGGACATTTGGTTAGGACCTATTTAGAGGGAGAACACAAGGGGTGGGATAAGCAGACAAAACAGGTAGTCGAGTACATTAATTGGAGTGTGAATGAGTCAACTGGATTCACTTAAATCTGACTACATTTCCATCAAATTACACTTGTGCTATTTAAAAGACATAAACCAGTAGCCACAAAAATAATCATAGATAAAGATAAAGATATATTGCAATCTCGCAAATGACTTGCCAGGAAAGCCAATCATAGAAATCAAAAATTAAGAAGGTCCAAATATAAATTCAAAATTGGAGACAGGGTGTTAATAAAAACTCCGCATCCCAGTAAACCACAAGAAGGTAAATATCATAACTTTAGCAATAAGTATGAGGGACCATATACCATAGTTAAGCAATCAGGTCCCAATGCATTTTGGGTCAATCAAGGAGGAGAGATTCATGGCACATATAATGCTCGAATCTTAAAGCCTTACTTTCAACATTAGTAATTATGTAGGATAATATCAGGAAATATTTTTTATCATAGCTGAGAGTACAAACTTAAAAAAATGGGTAAACTTTGTGATAATAGATGTGCAATGTATAATAAAAAATATATGTATATGTGCATAAACATATATACATAGTACAGGATTAGGTATATTAAGTTTGATGAGGGTATTTCAAGTAATGCATAAATGCAAGTATGGGAATATCTAGAGGCTAACTTAAGCAAACATGTTTTTATATTTGACTAGATTTTCAAAGTCTAATAAGTCTCAAAGGAGCATGGAGGAGAGTAGCAAATAAATGATTTCATGTGCCGTCTGTAACAGAGACACATTCTTGGCTGTGCCTCAATATAAACCATCAATGCTCTAAATCCAGCACACTATTTGAACTTCCCAGAACCAGCTGTTAAATTATAATCATAAGGGAAAAGAAATGTTAGAAAGCAAGGTAATTAATATAGCAACCCTTCACCAAACCCAAAGTAACCAACATACTTGTCGTACGTATGACAGCTAAAATTTGAAAGCTAGTTAAAATTTTACCTGTTTAGGAAGGGGTGTTGTAAGAGATGGCTTACAACTAGCTTATACAAACCTATCCCAATGTCTTCAATAATATCTGAATTCAAACCAAGTAGTAGGAAAGGTAAATATCCTACATACTTGATTATATAAATGTAATATATACCTTCATCAACATACATATAGACTGATATGTTTGAGAGATTAATTTTGTTTTTATCTATTGTGAGTAAGTAAATAAATTGTTTGTTTACATTGTGTATATATATATATGTGTGTGTGTGTGTGTGTGTAGACAAACATATGCATATAAACTAATATGTTTGTTTATTGGTAGAAATTAATTGTTTTCCTATTTTTCTATTCATTTAATTTTATTAATAAAAAAAAATACTAATTGATGGACATAGAACAGACATTATTAACTATTAGATTTATATGAGGTCAAGATTTTTAATAATGGGTCGAATTTGAAATAGTAAATATGATATTTTATAATGTGATGTTTTTTTATTTTCAAGTTGCAATAATATGGTTTTTTTAGTAGTCACATGATGAAAGAGCGCTTCTCTTTACAATAAAAAAAAAAGCAGACGATCATTGAGACCGGGAATTAAGAAGACAGCAAGAAAGTAAAGTTTTCATTTCTTTTAAAAAAGGAAAATAACATTTTGACATTTAAAGGAAAAATGTTTGTTGTTTCCAGAAGTTAAACCTTAATTTAAAATTAATAGTAATGAACGATTAGTGAATCAAATTCTTTTAAAAGTTAAATTCATTATAGGAATATTAATGCAAAGGAAATCTGAAACTACTAAAAAAAAAAGTAACTGGTTTTTTTAAAGCTATTATATATTCTAACCTCTCCCACCGCTCTCGTCCTCCAAAATTATATATATTGTTTAAATTCCGGGTTCTAGCTCAGTTAACAAATAAATAAATGAAATATCCAGCATTAATAAAAAATGATTACTAGCTCTAATTTTTAAAATACAAATACGGTTATATTTTTAAAAATGAATTAACAAATATTTACTATTTTCATGAGACATGGAGTGATGACACGGGGAACGAGATAAACTACATTGAGATATTATCCACATGATACTATCTCAATGGCATAAGAATACTATTCCCCTTTTTACTATACCAAATAACTAACTTATAGTATTCCTACGACTTTCTAAGCTCTTTTCACTACGATTAAAATAATAATCATGTCTTAATATTCTTTATAATAAGAATCTAGCTCAATTAAATAAAAGAAAATAAATAAAATAAAATAAAAATCTCAGGTTCATAAATTGTATTCTAACTAATTTAAAATTACGGTAGTAAACTATGAAAAGGGAATTTTATGTCATAATTCACTATGCAGTAACTAACAATAATAAATAATAATAATAACAACAATAGTATAATATAGTCTTATTTCTTCCTAAATGAAATAAATAAATACGTACGTGGTAATATTTTAATAATCTGACAACAGAATACGTGTGGCAACATTAGCATATAATTTAATTTAATATTGTGGCAACCGACTTATGACCAATAAATAATATAAAATTATGATCTTTTAATTTTAACATACCAATAAATTCTCAAAATTATTGTAACACTTTTATGTTTACCTTTTTTGCAAAAACTATATGTCTGTTTTAATTATAAATGCATCGTGATATCATGCATCCATGTGGAGAAATAACAACGAGGAAACAAAACTTTAAAATAAATTTACAACAAAGTTTATTAATAACATAAATAAATAACAATATTTTACATTATGTACATTGGATATCCTTACTCTCCTAGCACAACTTATTTTACTAGTTTATAAAAAATGAAATCAAATTTCTATTTATTTTCTAGTTAACTCTTATCTTTTAAATGCTTAAGAAAATACAGTATTATTATTATTGGATTTCTTATTATGGTTAGCTTGTTACAAAATATATTTCTTGTATGATTATCATTAACACTTTGTATCCCTAATAACATTAAAATTATATTTTTACAAAATTACATTCGTCTTAAAAATTATATAAAAACAATCAAATTTTAGTTTATATTGGTTGTATGGAATCCCACAAATTCAAAACATTCTTCTACATTCGGTATTAAGTTTTATTGTTCATTATCCGATGTTTATTAATCTTAATATACTCATTCAAGCCTTACTTCGGATGATATAATTACAACTATTAACATACCATGCACAAATATATGTTTATTACACACTATTGAATTATTCTCTTAATAAATATGCAATATTTATTTTCTAAATATTATTTAAAACATTCAAATTTTATTATCACTAAAAAAAAACTTTGTTTAGATTTCTTTTTTTCTTTAAAAATCTTATATTCATTTCCGAATTAATTTTAAACTGTATTATATGATTCTTTCTCTCTTTATGATATTTTGGACTTTCAATTTTAAAATTACACAATTCTAGACATTCCAGCAAATAAACTATTCTTACATAAACGATAACGTATCTTCAATTCTATTTTATTCATTATTTCTTTGAAAATATCTTTCTGACGATGCAGATTCATGAAATAAGGATAACGAAGATAGATGCATAGGATCAAAATATAACTAGAATATTACTCATCATAAACTTTGACACTAATGGCACAGTGAATTAAAAAACACTATAGAGGAGTGACCTTTACCTGTCTACCAACCTCTATTATAGGAGTGATGCTAAAGCTATTTTTTCAGCTTTATTATAACATCAAGAAGTTTAAAGATATGTAAAAACACTGTCCAAACTATATGTGTTCAGTCATAGGACTTAGTTAACTATACTGAAATCACACAAACTAACTATGATCCAAATACTTTATTTTTCTTATTTCTTAACAAAACATCATCTTGGTTTCCTCTCCACTAGTACTACCAAGTCACTATCCGATCTTATTTCTCGAGATTTTTCTATACGGTACATCGACAAATTCCTACCTGCATTTCTAACAATAATAAAATTCATTTATTTCAAAACTATTCCGCTGTTCTATAAGAAAATCTTTTACTACTTTCCTCGTATATTTTATCATATACAAACTATTTTAAAATATCTGAATACTTTACAACATGAAAGTTCAAAAGAATCACACAATTGTTCTGTCGAATTATATTATTAATTATACTTTAAATAACTTATTGCATGCATATTCAGAATTACTCCTATCTCATAATATGTTTTAAAATGTTGTATAAAATGTGTACATATAAATTAAACTTTCACACATCATTCTTAATCAATAGATGATCTAAAAAAAATACATTATGCATTATAAATAAATATCAAAATTACCAAACGATCTTTATCTTCTCGATCGCGTTCCGTAGGCTTCACCATCCCATTGATTCTTGTAGATATCAGATTCCCATACATACACTTTATTTTTAAAACAATATTTCTATCATTCTATTAAGCTATTATATTTATTTTTTTTTTTTAATATTACTAAATTTATGTTTATATGTTTCCCTAATCTCACATAACATTTTATATTTAAAATAAATTAGTAAAAAATATTTAAATTATATTTACGGTACTTCTTCATAAAACTTTCTTGAACCGTTCATATTAAAGCTAAAAAAAATGTATTTTATTTCTTCTTCAGTCACTTAATGTTCTATTTTAAAGTAAAACAATTACTGCTCTGTTTAATAAATATTCATAGATGACAATCCTTGGTTTTATAATATTTAATACTATTATTAATTCTTGATATTAGTTAATCCTGTAAAAAAAAAAAACGTCTCCATATTCTCTTCTACTCTTGTCTGCTAATATTTTCCCACGCGACTTTTCCGATGCATCTTCTAGGTACTTTATTTAAATCTTCAATAATTTTCCAGTTTCCATGGATCCATTTTTATTAAGTAATTTAATTTTATATTTTTTAAACTCAAGCATTTCTTCCATTGAATACGTTATAATACTTTTTAATTCCTCTCAGAGAAAGTTTTCTGTTCCTTTCCATAAAACACAATAATAGCACCTTCATATTATTCTATTACTTTTTCTTTATTTAAAATCCTGGTACTACATTTTTGTAATGTCTCTTTTTAAAATAAACATTCTTTCTTCATTATTACTTTTATATAATTTTTCTTTATAATAAAAACGCATATTAAAATTTTTTCATAGAGAAGAATAAAACAACTGCAAAGTAGCCTTATAAATTTGTGCGTCATAAATTTTTCCTGATGGCAAGTAACATCTCTTAAGTTTTCGTTTAGCGTCCCAATTATATTTCTCTGAATTATAATAATAAGTTTCTGGTTGAGCATAAATAAAGCTGTATTAAGGCACTTTCCAAATATTTTTCCCTTAGCAATAATTTTAGGTATTTTTCCTTGTACTTCCATTTTACTGTAGGGTTTTGGTTAAATTTGAATAAAATATCCTGGTAAGATAACTTTTAAAATTAGCAATCCATATAGAGGCAGTCAAAATATTATATGTTACAAAAGAACTTTTAAAATAAATACAAAATTTTAACTTTATATCACTTTTCTAGCTACGGTGTTATCAGCTAAAAAAATATGTTACTTTCCCTTTCACTTTCACATTACTCCTCCTCTCCCGCTTCGTCTAATTCTTCTATTTTGTCTCTAATTTACCTCCGTTGATTGGTTAATGACTTTATTTTAGCGCGAACAAATTTACACATTTTAGTTTTATAACAGACTAGACTTTTAAAATAAAGAATTGATGACGTAATGTCTCAAAATATTATTTAGACTATATTTTTAAATTCAATTATAGTTTTATCAAAATTATTTAAACTTTTAAAACAATTATTAAAATAATATTTAATATTTCAACTTTTACTTTAAGGATCGATGGCAACTATATTTAGTTTCAAATTCACAAACTTTATTATTATTCTAACAAGTGTGTGTGTGAAGGTATATAATATACAGTCACATGTTTACTAACTTTATCAAATGATTTTTTATTTATGTCTCGGTCTAAATTACCAAAACTGATATATTTTATAAAAAATTTGGAAAATAATTTAAATTTTTAGAACTAAATACAATTCTCACCATCCTAAAGTTTATTTTAAACTATACTCTATTAATTTTGACTATTAAATATAATTATACATTGCATATAGCATTTATTTAATTTATTAGTTTTAAAATATTATTAGATTCAAATTATTAATATACTTTTAACTATTTATAGCTGTATTATTTTATATGGCCAGCTTTTACAACCATAAGCAATGATATATTTAAGCTTTATTTAACTGTTTTCTTTTAAAATAATCTATTACACTTTTATATACCAGGTATTTTCAGCTTCAAATTGTACTATAAAATCTAATTATCCTATTATTATTTATATATCATACAAATATAACTTAAAATTTAAAATTTTTTAGTAATTGACCTTTATACCTTATTATGACCTACAGACAAGGGCACAATATATATATATATATATATATATATATATATATATATACCGTCGGTTACAATATATATATATAATCAAACTAAGTTATAAATATACATTATAATACTGGAAACAGTTTCCAGAAGTTAAACCTTAATTTAAAATTAATAGTAATGAACGATTAGTGAATCAAATTCTTTTAAAAGTTAAATTCATTATAGGAATATTAATGCAAAGGAAATCTGAAACTACTAAAAAAAAGTAACTGGTTTTTTTAAAGCTATTTTATATATATCTATAATCAAACTAAGTTATAAATATACATTATAATACAGGAAACATTATGATATATCTGGGGTAGAAAATTTAATGCTGTGGAATTTTTCTAACTAAATACTATGTCATTGCTTGATTATGAAATTATAAAATTTGTCATCAAAACGTCTATTTTTGGAAACGCTGGTGCACCACCATTTGTCCATGGATTCATATGATCAGGAAAGAGATTTCGTATATATAAATAATAACAACAGAGTTGGTAAACTGGAATTTTTAGCCATGGATATTGACATTTTTTAAGAGAAATTATATACTTAATTCACGTGATGAAAATATATATTTTTTGCTTTTGTAATTTTTTATTTGAAAGTTTATGTATTGTTTTTTTTATTGTGTATTTAAAATGTATTTTTTCCAAGTTCGATCACCTACAACTTAAAAGTGAATCAATGGATGGAGAAATGTCTTGTTGATGTAAATTTAAAAAGGAATCCTCTGCAATTAATATATATAGATTTTTTTTTTAATAAAATAAATTTTTAGATTCCTCTAGAAGTCAACAGTAACCCATCCAGGTGACCTCATCTCACGTAAGATTTTTATATATATAATATGGAGGGAAAGACTTTAAGACAAGACCAGATAGGTAATATACTAATCAATTTTACTAATATTTACTTGCAATTTTATTTATTCTGAATATATAATTAATCCTTCTGAATAAATGGTCTTTAGCTGTCATAATTTCTACCATAACTTTAACCTACATATAGATAAGTGGGAGTGGGCAGTTATAGTGGTAATACATTTACCCTAGCTTATAAATATTGTAATAATTATTCTAATGGGGTAATTTTATAATTAATGAACTTTTATGGTGATTTTCTTTATTTTGTGTTATGTTTATATATATTTAATGAATTACAGAATATAATGTATATAATATAAGTCAAATTATTGTGTTTTGTTTTTTTATATGAAGTCACAAAGATGATAAGGAAACCATTTTTTGATAACTAAATATTAATCTTTTATTATTTCTTGTTTGTAAATATTTTTTTTTTTTATATGTTGTTAATAAATTAATTGTTTAAATCAATCTGATCTCTGTTTGATCATCCCCATCATTACTGTGCATTGATACCATTAAATGTTGATCATCATTATCACATTAGGAATTTACACTACTATAGATTTGATAATCATCATCATCATTGTGTATTGCTTTTATAAATAATTGATCATCAGTATTTTCTTATATCTTGGCTTATATATATATATATATATATATGGGCAGACTTAGTTTATAATTGAGTAGGTCCATCCCTGAAGAGAGTTGATTGTAAGAACTCCCTGAGTTCGAATTCCGTGGTGTAATGGGGCTTAGAAGAGAGATATAATGAATATGTGCTGGTCTATGGTACATTGAAATATTTTTAAGTAAATGATAAGTTAGTATATTGAAAGTAGATGTGACTTGGAACTGGGCATTTCATTGTGACATCTGTAGCGTCCTATTTGAAGGCTCAGATCTGATAGTAGTGAGATGTGCTCCCTTTATTACCTGTCATTGCTAATTCTGAAACATCTGACACACCTAAATGTGTTTCTAATCACCAATTTATGATATGACTTGTTGTAGTAGGTTGACACATTTCATCCAAGTTATCCAATTACTTAGTCATATTCCTGTCATCATATGGTGTACATTGTGGTTCCAGTAAATATGGCACCATTAACTTTGGGGTGATGGGTTCCATTATTTCTGGCACACAGTGTGTTAGGCATGAAGATGTTCCAGTTCACAGAAGTATCCAAGTGTATTTTCAGATCAGGACATCTGTGTATGGCTGTCCATTATATCTGATACTGCAACAGGGTATGGCAGGTAAGGTTAATAGAGTTGTCCCATTATAGTATAGTCACACTAGCTTGGCTTTTGGATTTTTTGCCATTATCATGTGAGCAACTTCTTTAAATTTTCTTCCTTGTAGCTTTCCTTCTCTATCCAATATTTTTATATTTTCACAATTGAACATATGTCCATTGGCACATACATGGTCTGCTACACAGATATGTCTGTTTTCTCCTTTCTAATCATCAGTTTGTGTTTTTACAAGTGCTTTTCAATAGGATGTCTGGTCTCACCAATATGTATTCTTCCACATTCACATTGTATTTCATAGATGCATTTTTTTCTTTTCAGAATTTCAAGTTTAGGCCTTGTAGATGTTACAATTCCTTATAGTGTGGTATGGCTCTGGAAAGCTGGTCTGATGTTATACTTATTGCAGATTTTCCTTAATTTGTCTGCTATTTTTGGAATATATGATGTCTTTTCTCTTGATGGTTTTTTGTTGTCTATTTAACATTCTCTTAATAACAACTGATGGATAACAAGAGTTTGTTCAAAAAAAAAATTTCTTTATTCACATCGCTGGTTTCTGAACAAACTTCTTTTGCTCTGTTTTATAGTGGTAGTTAAGTCCATGTTTTAGGTTTTTGGTGTGATTGGATGCATAAGCTAGGTATTTTTTTGTATGTGTAGGTTTTTGATAAACTGTAGTTTTGATTTTCCCATGAGGGAGTCTTGTCACAAGAACATCTAAGAATGCCAATTTTTGTTCTTGTTCTGATTCTGTAGTTAATTTAATTGAAGGGGATATGTTGTTGATATGATTTCAGAAATTTTGTAGCAGTGTTTCACCATGTGGCCATACAACAAATATATCATCCACATACCGAAGCCAAACTTTAGGTGGATATGGAGTAGTTTTTATGGGTAAGGTTTCAAGTTTTTCCATGTAAATATTGCTAGTCAGGGGAGACAATGGTGAGCCTATAGCCATTCCTTGATTTTGTTAAAAGGATTCTGTGTTATATTGAAAGTAGATTGTTTTTTATGCAGAATGTTAATAGATCCATTATACTATCAACAGGAAGAGCTGCTCTGGTTTGTAAACTATTATCACCATTTAATCTTTTCCTTACAATAGAGAATGCTTCTTCACATAGTACATTTGTGAATAAACTTTCCACATCAAAGCTTACCAGTAAGTCAGTTCTTTCAATTTTCATGTTCTTGATTAATTCTACAAAGTGTCTAGAATCCCAAAAATTGGAATTCTTAGATGTTCTTGTGACAAGACTATTAAAGTTGATAATAGTTTACAAACTAGAACAGCTCTTCCTATTAATAGTATAATGGAACAATTAGTGTTCTGCATTAAAACAACCTACTTTCAATATAATACAGAATTCTTCCAACAAAATCAATGAATGACTATGGGGCTCACCATCATCTCCCCTGATTAGCAATATTTACATGGGAAGAACTTGAAACCTTAGCCATAAAATTTACTCCATATCCACCTAAAGTTTGTTTTCAGTATGTGGATGATACATTTTTTGTAAGACCATATGGTGAAGCACTGCTACAAACTTTCTGGAAACACATCAACAACATATCCCCTTCAATTAAATTCACAATAGAATCAGAACAAGAACAAAAATTGACATTCTCAAATGTTCTTGTGACAAGAGTCCCTCATAGAAAAATCAAAAATACAGTTTATTGAAAACCTACATATATAGGAAATACCTAGCTTATGCATCCAATTACACCAGAAACACAAAAAATAAAGTTATACTATCACTATGGAACAAAGCTAAAAAAGTTTGTTCAGAAACCAGCGATTTGGATAAAGAAAAGATTTATATAAAACAAACTCTTATGGAAAATGGTTAACCATCAGCTGTTATTAAGAAAATGTTATATAGACAACAAAAAGAATCATCAAGAAAAAAACAATTATTGGTATGGTAGTGTACCCATACATTCCAAAAATAGACAAATTAAGGAAAATCTGCAATAAATATAACATCAGAACAGTTTTCCAGAGCCATATCATACTACAAGAATTTTTAACATCTACTAAGGCCTAAACTTGAAAAGCTGAAAAGAAAAAAATTGCATCTATGAAATACCAGGTGAATGTGGAAGAACATATATTGGTAAGACCAAGAACATATATTGGTAAGACCAGTCACCCCACTGAAAAGTGCTTGCAAGAATGCAAACTGATTAATAGAAGATGGAAAACAGATGTATCTAAGGTAGCAGACAATGCATGTTCCAATGAAAATATGTTCAATTGGGAAAACACAAAAATATTGAATAGGGAAAAAATATACAAAGAAGAAAATTTAAAAAAGCTGCTCACATGACAATGGCAAAAAGTCCCATAAGCCAAAATAGTGTGACTATATATAATGTATGGAAACCACTAATCAACTTTGCTCTTAGTAAAAAGTGAAGAAATCAGGAAAAAACCTCATAGATAAGTATATGAAATTTCTACTTACTGTTGCCTTTGGCAGGATGGCTCAGTTGGTTAGAATGTTACATTAAAATTCAATTCTCAAGAATCTAAGAGTCAAGGTTCAAATCCCATGCTAGTACTCTCACTGGTCAGGCCAGCAACATCTGAAGAAGAAGGGAGAATAATACCTCTCAAAACATTGTTCATATACTAACCTGTTTGATGTTCTATTACTAACAGTTGAATGTATTTGGAATATTTAAATAAAGTTAAATTTTTCTAAAGACATTCAATACTCATATTAGATGCTGGAAATAGTCCAATATAAAAATACAGCTAGAACACCATCATCACAAACATTCAGGAAAAGTAGGTGTAGTTTATATATAATGTAGTATATGTATATAAAAAAGATGTATTGATAAATGAAAGGAAAATATTATTGTTTTTATTACAGAAGTAGACACATTTTTATATTTTTATTTTACTTTTAATTGTATTGATAATTATAAAAATGTAAATATGTATTTTGTAGATTATTGAAATGACTACAAATAATGTGGTTGAAATGTTGGATGTGATAAACAAGTAAATGTATATATATATATGATGATAGAAAAAATGAAAAGGTTTTGGATTTAGTAGAAAAGAACATTATATTTTATATGTCATATATATTTTGAAAGAAAAAAAGGTGGTATGTGCTGTTATTTAAAGAGTTTTATCAATAATTCTGAGCTAATATGCTTGTTAGAGAAGTTTAATTTTGTAAAAATTATGTTTATCTGCGCTAAGCGCTTTCGAAGTTCCTTGACTTCATATATATATATAGCTGAGTGCAGACGATAGTAATGAGGAGGCCTGTTCTAATTTATATAAATTAGTTAGCTATTAATTGTGTCATAAATCTTGGTGTTTTACTTTGTTTTAATGGTGGTGATAATCAGTAAAGTATATTATATTTCTTAGCTGTACCTAAAAATCATACCCTGACAAACTTTTAGCCTTTAACTTTAGCTATTTAATAAACAGTAGTAGCAGTTTTTCATGTTTATTAGTTCTATAGATAATCAGAAACTACTCTTAACTCTTAATAATAAAACTGATCAGCTTAGGAATCATTTCATTGTAATAAGAAAATTTAAGTTTTAAAATCATTGATATATATAAAAAATCAGATTTTCAGTTGAAGAGTTGGAGTGTGGAGCTTATCCATTAAAGTATGAAGATTGGCTATCTTAATATATATCTTAGCACTTATTGCATATATGTGTAGAGATGATAATCTGGACCAACTGATGATTGCTGGTTTAGCATGAAATATAGAGGTGATTATTTATCTTTTTGACATATATGTGCTCAAGGGTATCAGTGTTATGAGATAAAATGTAGAGTAGTGGATCATGTGAAAGTCTGTGGTCATATACTTTATATATTACATGAATTGATACTGGTATATAATAAGCCTGTATTTCAGTTATTACATACTAGAGATGTCTGCCTATCCCTCGTATATATATTAAATTGATTATGTCCTGTACATGAGGAGTCAGATTGACTTTAGTTTAGCATGGGTGTGACAAAAATCTCAGCCTCAGGGTGGCCTTTGAGCATTCCATCATCAGATTATCAATTGGATGGATGGTTGAAGAGTTGGAATGTGGAGTGGATTGAAGCCTGTCCACTAAAGTATAAAGATTGGCTATCTTAAAATATATCTGAGCACTTGTTGCATATATGTGTAGAGATGATAATCTGGACCGACTGGTGATTGCTGGTTTAGCATGGAATATGGATATTGGTGATTATTTATATTTTTGACACATATGTGTTTAAATGCATCACTGTTATGAGATAGAATGTGGTGGGTCGGGTGAAAGTCTGTGCTCATATACCCTATATATTACATATATTCATACAGGTATATAATAAGCCTGTATTTCAGTTATAATGTCTTTATGTCTATATATTTTAAAATTTTTGTTATTAAAAATAAAAATATTTCCCACTATAATTATAATAATTTAATTAGTAGTTTGATTATATCCCCTCTAATTAAAGTTTTTTTAAATAAAATTTGTTATAAAAACAAAAAAAATTTAAATAATCAGGAATATAATTATAATAATGAATTATTTGATGACATATTGAATACTGATATTTTGTTTTCATATAGAACATGTGATCTTGTTTTATTTTTAAAAAATTAAAACAAAATACTTTGTAACAAAAAGTATTCTTACATATGATAATCTTCAAGCATAGAATTACTTTGTTTACTCAAACTAAACTGAAATATATAATGAAAAAAAATTGTTTTTTTGAAGTTGTAAATATTTTCATAAACTCTATTTTGTAAACTGGCATGAATTCTAAAATTGTTTAATATTTACTTACGTTAACTTTATATCATCTTTTTAAAATTAAAACATTTATTTTATTCAAACATTTTCCAATAGTACGACTTCAACATACTATGGGTATATATACTTTTGTATAGAGTTAAGTATCTATATAGATATATGTAAATGTATAAATTTATGTATATATGAATTTATTGGATACGTTTTAAAATATGGTGATAATATATTACGTTCAAAAATTTTGAATTTTTTTAGTAATATATATGGATTCATAAAGTAATGCCATTTGATCTTAAGAATGATTTTATTGTTCCAATTTTAAAAAACAAAAAAAATGGATAACATTGCAGTAATTATCATGGAAAGTCATTATTATGTGTCACATCAGAGGTATCTTTATGTTTTTTTATTAAATAGGTTGTTTCCAATCATAGATGAGCCTTGGTGTGGTTTTAGAAAATTTATTCATATTATATAGCTTCTATGTGGTGGTATGAGAGGAAGTCTTATTACTATAGATGAAAATCTAAGGGATTTGAAATGAATACTAATGTTAAACAAAGATATGGCTTTTCATCAACATTTTCAATTTTTATAATAATGGTATATATAGAGAATATGAGAACAGACTTTCACATGACCCACCACTTTCCACTCTATCTCATAACACTGATATACTTGAACACATATATGTCAAAAAGTTAAATAATCACCAATATACATATTTCATGCTGGTATGTGGAATTATTTGTAGATGGCTTATTGAAACAGAAATCAAGATAAAAGCACAAATATAATGGTGAAATTTTTAATTTGAATCAACCAAAAACAAGAATATATTTTTGGATTCTAGATTTCTAGTATACTGATGATTGTGCTGATAATAGATGAACAATTGAAATCTTAAACTGGATTCCAAGAAATTGTAAAAGACCCAGAAAAAGATCACATGTGAGATGGATGAATGAAATAAGAAAGTGAGCAGGGATGAGGTGGAGAAGAGAGGATAGAGATCAGAGAAGATGGATTGAACTTTGGGAGACCTTCATATTGATAATGGTTGATGATGATTGTTCTATTTCTGTTAATTCAAAAAATGATTTGTATAATGTGCTTATTTTTTTAAATGCAACATTTAAAGACTTTAGTTTAATAATTAATGTTCAAAAAACTCTAAATTATTTATCACTGAGTGATAGATGAAAAATTCTCAGCATCATTTAGTTTGGAGAGTCCAATATGCTACTGCTGTTTTTAACAAGTTAAAAAATAGAATTTGTCATCACAGGGAAATAACTACTGTAATTAAGTTAGCTGCATATACAGCTGTTATTTTACCTAATTTATAGTGTAGAAGTGAGAATTA
This sequence comes from Epiperipatus broadwayi, assembly GCA_028023455.1. Classification (NCBI taxonomy): domain Eukaryota; kingdom Metazoa; phylum Onychophora; class Udeonychophora; order Euonychophora; family Peripatidae; genus Epiperipatus; species Epiperipatus broadwayi. The sequence goes on from JAQFVV010008100.1 coordinate 40,808, forward strand.
GAAATTCTATCAGTGCAATATAAGGCATTAAAAAGTTTCACTTAATGCTGTTCCATAAAGTTTTAAAAGTACAATGACAAGATAACAAATCTAATCAATATGTTCTTCAACTTCCTGGATGCAATACCATAGGGTTCATTACTGTAAAAATTAATGCAAGTTTTCTAAAAGAATTGTTTTATGTTAAACTTGAGCATTATTTTTATAGGAGAGATGTATTCTGACTACATTTTAAGTATTGTCTTAAAGATACTTTGTAAAAGTGCAATATTCATTGATTCCATTTGGAAAATATGGCAGAGGATAGAGTACATTTCGGGAGCTACAATTAGACATTGTTTTGAAGTATTTCAGAAAGAAAACGATTTTGCTGAAGAAATTAAAAGATACTATCATAAAATATCAAGTAAACAGAAAAATGAATCAGCATATTCTATATGTGAATAAATTTGTGGATCACAGATTGATTTGTATGATAGCAAATTCATTTTTAGAACAGTTTTTTTAAAGTTAGAATAGACATATTCACAAGTGGCTATTTTTTGTTATTCTACTACTACTACTACTACTACTACTACTACTACTACTACTACTACTACTACTACTACTACTACTACTACTACTACTACTACTACTACTACTACTACTACTACTACTACTACTACTACTACTACTACTACTACTACTACTACTACTACTACTACTACTACTACTACTACTACTACTACTACTACTACTACTACTACTACTACTACTACTACTACTACTACTACTACTACTACTACTACTACTACTACTACTACTACTACTACTACTACTACTACTACTACTACTACTACTACTACTACTACTACTACTACTACTACTACTACTACTACTACTACTACTACTACTACTACTACTACTACTACTACTACCACTACTACTACTACTACTACTACTACTACTACTACTACTACTACTACTACTACTACTACTACTACTACTACTACTACTACTACTACTACTACCACTACTACTACTACTACTACTACTACTACTACTACTACTACTACTACTACCACTACTACTACTACTACTACTACTACTACTACTACTACTACTACTACTACTACTACTACTACTACTACTACTACTACTACTACTACTACTACTACTACTACTACTACTACTACTACTACTACTACTACTACTACTACTACTACTACTACTACTACTACTACTACTACTACTACTACTACTACTACTACTACTACTACTATCATCATTATCATCATCATCATCAATATTATTATTATCATTATTATTATGTTTCAAAGCAAAACTTTATTGAATCTAAAAAGTTACAGAGTCACATCT
>JAQFVV010008101.1:0-42124 GCA_028023455.1 Epiperipatus broadwayi
CACTGGATGTCTTTATCATCTCATCAAGATTACAGGTATCTACTTTTTTTGTCAATTCTCAAATGTCAGTCGAATCTCTGAAAAAGTAGTAATGAAATGGCTTGATATATGAACTAGTTTTAATTATGTATGTATATCATGTAAAATCTGGTTAGGAACATTTTAGTTTTCCCAAGACAAAAAATATAAGATAGATATATTTATTGCACACAATAGTAATGTCTATTGTAGCATTATATTTTGGTAGCAATGCTATCATGGTCTATAAGGTATGAATTGTTCAAAAACTTTCTTGAATATATATTTCATAATAGATAGAAAAAACAAACGACAAATGTAAAACCCAAGATCAATTTCCATAAAGACAAAGTGCAAGGAAATAATCATTTTTTTTAGACTTCAAATAATAGTTTTTGATTTTCAAATATTTCTTTATAACAAATTAACATACAATTAGTGAATTGTTTTAACAATGGCTATAAATCCAGATATATGTAGAATAGTGTTTGTGAATAAACAGTGTGATCCTAAGTAGTCAAACTTTGCTAAATAGGAATATTTACAACAAATTCAAAATAAATAAATTATCAATTAAATCAGTAGAACTACTAGTAATCACAAATATATAAGATTTTATTACATTTTTGTATAAATGTGCTGGCACTTATGTAAATAATATTCACAAAATTAGAAAATTGTGCTAGAAAGATTAACAAAACAATTACTGAAATTTTAGATAATTAAATGTTTAGATTTAATAAATATTTCTAAAATAACAAAATATAAAACCTAATGAAATTATTGATGTTTAAATATTAATAAAATTTTATTGATCTACTAATGCTTATTGACATTAAATATTTATTCCTCTAATAACATTTGTTACTAAATGAATAAATGCATTTCAATTTGTTTATGAAAAATTGACATTAAATATTTATTATTACAAAATAAGTACATTTCCACAGATTGAGAAAAAAAACTAGATTTCATCTGATTATTTACTGTACTATGAAAATGTCCCAGAAATCAACTACAAGGAGAGATGCATTGTGGAAAATTTTGACATCATAGGAGAAAACCTATAAATACCAGTAAATCATTATGATTTTATCCAAAATCATTTTGTATCTACATACTCCAGGATGATGGGGTAAGACCATTATCTAGCAGTCTGCCCTAAATAAGTCAAGTCTACTCCATTTCAATAGCGGCAATGGATATATGCTAAACTAAAATATAAAATGAAAAATGCATTTTTAAAAAATTTTCAGTGAAAAAAATTTGAAATATTGGAATACTAGAATATCGGACTAAAAATTTGTTTAAAGTATTTTAAATTGCATTTGTACAAGTTCAAAACAATATGCTTTTAATACGAGTTACAGTAAAATTTTGAGTGATTACCTCAGAATCTTATCTAGTAAACGAAGCTTTTTGCAAAGGATATTGGATGTGCCTCATATATAAAGGAATAAATAATGCATTGTTATTGAAAAGAAATGATTGAAATAATTTTCTTTAAAACATCATAAGCATGAAAATGGTATAGAGACCAGAATATTTGTTTTGACAAAGTGTTACTTAAAGATTTTGTGTTTTTATATATGACTATCAAAAGAATTAAGATTAAAGGAATTCCGGATATACATTAAGGTTTGGGATATTTTTAAAAAGGGATTAATTTGACTATGATGACTTCATTCAATCTTCAGTAAATGTAAATAATGTCATGTGACAAATCATTAAATGTGTTGTTTGCGAGTCATATCATTGATAAATTTGGGAATATTCGATTGCCATATAAATTTTATATGAATGATGTATTAGTTAGTTATGTTTTAATGAATAGTTTAATAAATTACTAGAGTAGTAAATATACCAAATCTAACTATAAAGCTCCATTGAAAATCAAAGTAGGATATTTTATATTCAGTATTTATGGGTATAGTATGATAGATAAGTGAGAATGAATTCAGATTAAATCTTTGTTAGTGGAAAGAGATTGCATTTTTTTAACCATCACAATTTAAATTCATTTAAAATATAAATATCAAGTTATATTTCATCATTTGTGATTTTTCTTTCAAAGGTCCTTTCTCAATCCAAGTTTGGGTAAAACTATCTGGAAGAAATAGTACATTTTTCAGGATAAAGATTATTTATATTTGATTCATCAAATACTATCTGTTAAAATATATGCTATAATTAATTTAAAATTATGAGTTGAGATTTGCTGCTGTGATAAAATTGATACACTAGCACGGTGAAGTCCTAAAATACTCTACTGTATAGTATTTGTGAAAAAAACCTTACAGTAGTAGCATATAGTTTATTAGGTCACAGTTGTTTATAGTGGTATTATTCTCTTTTCTTTAAGCAAGAAACTAACATGAAATGAAATCAGTGATCTTTAGATTCATGAATATTAAATTTAATTGTGAATATAATTCATGAATGTTGAATTTTAAGATGTTTTAATTAAGTAGGCCATTCTGCTAATGCTGGCAACAGTAGAAATTTTATATGATTCTAATTTCTCAATTTTCCAAAGAACAAGGTTAATGAGTGCTTTGCAAACATAAATTATGACAATTGATTGGTTTATTCCATATAGGTTTTTTAATCTCCCTATCAAATTTCTGACAAACATATTTTACTTCATTCATAATGATAATATAACTTGATATTTTGTTTTTGTTATGACTGAATATATGTTAAATATTTTCCTATGCTGGAGGTTTTTTGTGAACTAATTTTGATTTTATCATAAATCAGTCTTGTCTCATCGATATATAAAAATGTTATTTTTTGCTCTTTATTTATTCTATTGTGAAGTTAATTGGAAGGAATGTTGTTAATGTGTATCCAAAATGAATATAATAGTTTCTCATCATGCATCATAAAACAAATACATTACCAATGTGGTGAACCAGATTTTAGGTGAAGATGGAGCAGTAATTATTGGTGAAATCATAGGCACCCCTTAATTTTTTGTTGGAAAAATGTGCTTCACTGAAAATATATTTTTCCACAACACTATAGTATCAATAGAACTACTTGTTTAAGTTTATATATTACTATTCTCATTTAATCTTTTCCTTACAATAGACATTGCTACTAATAAATCATTTCTTTCTATTTTTAGGTTCTTGATAAATTCCACAATATGCTTAAAATCCATGACAGGGAATAGTTGTATGCCAAAAAACGTAAATATTGAGAAATATTAAATGTTATTAAAATGACTTTGTATAAGCAAAATAATGACCATCATTAAAGAATTAAATAGGTTTTGGGAAGATCTCATGAAGAGAATACTTATATCAATGGTAAAAATTATTATTGAATATCTAATGGGATTGGCTTCATTAAAGAATTATGAATGAACTTATTAAGTAAATATACTCATTGCCCACATGAGAATTATGGGCCAATTAAAGTGGAGAGATTTTTCAGATTATTCTGTTGGCTAAGAATGTATTCTACCATTTTATAAACATTATAGACTTATGTATTTCAAACTAGCTATTGTATCCTATAATGGGATTATTTCATTAATTTTACCTAAAAACCCAACAAACTGCATTAAGTTTGTGAACATTATCTACAAAATTTTCCAAATATTTTTCAGGATATTGTTAAAACAGCTTACCCAAAAAATATCAGAATGTTTAAACAAAGATAATTCCTATTGGTAGGTAAATCACATTATTTTAATATACCACTGAAAACACTATGTCCAAGTAAACAGCAGGACATTAAGCAAGGTCATGTGAAAGGGTGACCAACATTTATAATGAGTAAAATGAAGAAAGCACACAATTAACTATATTATTTGGCTATTAAATGAATCTTATTTTTTTTCTACACAATTTTCACTTTGATAACCATGTTCCAATAATTTATTTAAGTTTCCCATTATTAAGAGGAAAAGTAATTCTGATTAAATCTATACAAAAACATGTGGTAGACTGCAGAGAATGAATGATTATAGGAAGGCAGACTAAACATATCAATTATATAGGGGATTCTACATTGGACAGAATCTCTCTATGTCAAAAAACTTATCAGTATAAAAAATTTCCTATTTATGAACTAGTTGTAACTATCAAGAAGTATGGAGATAATGAATGATTTTGTTTAGCAGTGTCATATGAGATTAATTAAAGAATTATAAATTGCTAGAGCTTAAAATTGTTTCATAAAATAAAGGAAAGAGCAATATAATATAGCCTTGTCATTAAAAACAATAACAATAATATAATATGGATGATTCTTATGTGCAAAGAAATGTGACAAATTTTTGTTGTTTACTAAGAATTGTGATATGAAATGGATAATTTATGAGCACTTGTAGTGATAAGGCAATGAAGGCATAGAAGATAATATGCTTACTATTAGTTAGAAAGAGGACTATTGCTATAGATACATACATTAATCATTACATTTAAATGCATGTCTGAATGTGAGTGCATGGAATTCAATTTAATAACCATATAATAAGTTTTCGTATTTTTTAATAGAGCAGTCTCAAGTATAATTTTTAAAATCATTCATCAAAATAAGTTTTTTGGTAAAACAATGATTTTTTTATAACTTCTAATTCTAAATCCAAACAGACTTCAAATAATTTATTTTCATAATAAAGTTTGTTTGAATTAAATGTTTTAAAAAGTAAAGCTAATTAATGAAATAAGTTTAATAATTATAGGAATCTGCAAGAGATAACCTAAAGTTGTTATAATTTTCCATATAAGCTAAAAAAAGAAATGCAAAGTCTATTTTTATGTTTAAAAATTTGATAATTAGGCAAAAATGGTGCTGCATCTCAATTATTGTTTAAGCTATACTCAAAGGAAAAATCTTTTACTCACACAGTCTGTAACAAGTTGGAGTTTGGATTTATGAAGTTATTTCCCTTGATTTTTTTACACAAAAGTTGGTTACTGAAAAAAGATCAATACTACATTTGAGTAAACATCACTGTGAAACACAAAATTATGGAAAATCTAAATAACTGAAATATGAGATAAAGTCATGAGGTGAATTATTATAAAACTTCTTATAACTCTTTTTTTGATTGTTTTTTCCCAGCTTTGAATCGTTTCTATATTCTTTACAATTTAATGTTCATTCAATCACCAAATGAAATTAGTCATGGACATTTCAGAAGACTTAATAAAATATGAAATTTTATATAAGGTAAGATTGTCAACAAAATTTAAACTATTTCACAGTGTAAGGATGATTCTATATTACTATTTAAAATATGCTTGGAAAATTGATGTAATCATCCGAGGTTTATAAAAGAGCTCTAATAAAAAAAAAGCTCATTAAAAATTAAGTGTCATAAAAAAATAATACATCTTGTGAACTCAAAAATCTTGGTTAGTAATCTGGTAAAAAGGTAACATAACAGAATTTTTAAACTAATATTCTCTTGCACTTGTGTTCTAGAAATAGTTGTATTCAATATATAGATCAAAATAATTTGTTAAATGTAATAATCTTACGATAAAAATGGAAGAGTACAACTGAAAAGAAGCATAGTAAGATAGGTGATTTTTTATAGGTTTGATAAATATAATTATTTTCTGGGATATATGGCCTAAAGTAAAATTAAGAGGATGCATTTAGTTGATATTGGGATTTAAATTGTCTCAAACCGATTTTCAGTTTTTAGAAGAATCTGGTAGTGTTGAAACAAACAAATAGCTAAAAATTTAAGCAATGGATTAACCTATTCTTGTCGTTGGCATTTCTCAGCCTCATTTCAAATCATATTTCAATGTTTCAGACCAAAACAATATATTTATGCACATTTTTTGAAATATATGTAAATATACACTTGAATATTTTATAAATAGTAAATATATAAGCATTTGCATATGTAGATTTATAAAAACAAAAAATTATTGTATATTTAAGTAAAGAAGTTGTCATATATAAGTGTGTAAAGAATTCATGTAACGATTTTTTTTTTAAGATTTGAAGCAGACTATTATTGTCAAAGTTGTTATAGGAGTGTTTAAATTTTGTGAAAAGTGCATAATAGTAATATAGTTTTTTTCAGATTTGAAATGCCATGCCAAAAAAAGGAACAAGTGTTGAACGCTTAGAAAGATAGATAACCATTTTTCATTCTTTGGCAGGCATATTAAATTTTTGAAAACTTTGACTTAATACATACTTTTTATGATAATTTCACTTTGCATTATGCAAAACTCAGATGGTATATGCTATCAAAAAGGTAATATGCCCTTAGCAGCCAATGATTTTAGTTTTTCCGCCCGTCTCTTTTTGAGCAAATGGGATTTTCCGTGGTTTACAAACGACCAGTCGCGCATTTTCCAGCAACTCCATCTTGACTGGGCTCATATTAATTAATCCCAATTCTTCATTACATGGCTATTTGTAGTCCATTTCTTGTTCCAGAGTGATTTTTTTTAATATTAATTTGTATATTCAGTTTGTGAAACCACTCTCTCCCAACTATAGGACTGATCTGTACAGGGGTAATTTACTTTTTTACCACAGTGGTTAATTGGCGGTCACATGGCCTAGCAGTTTAAGAGTCTTTCCATTTACATCATGTGCACTGTTTGTTTTCTCTATTTTACTTTCGTTGGCCGATGACAGTGACAACCAATCAGTGAGTGACATTAGTGAAATACCTGACCCACTATCAATTTCAGTCAACAGTTCTTTGCCGCAAAATCGCAGCTTCATCATAAATTGATTTAGAACTTGGGTGCCCATGTTTTTAATCATATGGAAACCCCCCCTATTTCTTTGCATAGGCAATTTACTTCTGCCTTTCCCATTACTTTCCTGTTTGCAAATACATGCTAAGTGCCTCTTTTCCTCACATTTAAAGCATGGCCTCTTTTACTGCAATAAAAGCATGATACACTACCATTCTTAGTTTTCTCAGCTTTCAAAGGCACAGACTTTTCGTCTTCTGTTTTAAATACACTCATTATAGAGTTTTCATCCCTATGTATGCTAGTATTAACTCATACGCTATGCCTTTCTTTATGGACATCTTGTACGTAATCTCAGATTCCATGAGAAATTGCTGTCTGAGCCTGTCATCAGACATTTTCCAAAGTAACTAATTCACGAGTGTTCCATCCATGAACTCACCATACCCACAACCTTTGGTCAATTCCTGAGCTGCATTATACACTTTAATTTTTTGACTGCCCAGTTGCTTACTTCTTCGAAAGGTTAAGCAAGCTATGTGCTGTGACAAATGAGGGCTGAAATGATCACTTAATTTCTCTATTAGATCCTCATATTTTACTTTCTCAGTAACAGATATCTCAAACAATCTATTTATGACTTCTATTACTTTAATACCCGCAAAATGCATGTGTCACTACTTTCCTTTTGTTATCTTCAAGTCCATTCAATATAAAGAAGTTTTGTAACAGTGTAATATACAATGGCCATTCGATGCATTGCTAACCTTAAATTCAGGTATACTATTTTGCCCAAAAGCACTCATGACTGATTACTGAACAATTAGCCTTACTACTAACTTTAATAACTATAATTCAGTACTTTACTCCCTAAGTTCGAAAACCTGACTACCAGAAACTTACTAATGGTTTAAACTTTCCTGCTTTCCTTGGTTTGAACAGCAGCAACTGCCAATAATTTGGCTTTTAAAACTTATCCACTATTCATAAGTTCAATGTAATTGCATGAATAATTTGCTGTGTACCCAACTATGACTAGTGACCAGCAAACAAATATACAATAAAACTAGACAAAATACTAGCACATATATTTAGCAATAGTAATTTATTAACAGTTTGAAAAAATAATTACTATACCAATCTTTAACTCTAATATAAATTCTGCATTTGAGCAAGCTTAATTCACTGGGTAATTATTAAATAGCAAATACTGTTTATACAATTAAGGAAAAGCTATTAATTAACGTTACCTTCGCTACCATCTATAGGCTTTATAATACAACCCTCGACAAGCCTCTTGAGGCATTTCGAAATAAGACTGAGATGGTCGGTTAAAAGCACTAGTTGGCTTAGTGACCTACAGGAGCCGAGATCCTGGGAAAAGATATTCTCTGATGATGATCTACTGCTCTTCAACTCATGGACACACTAACAGTAGCAGCTACTATAAAAAAAGCAGTCTTTTTTCTCTAGACTTTTATATCATACTCTTCTGTTGTTTCTCTTATCTTTTCTGAAGTGAATTCTTTGGTTTTAATCAGTTCGTATATACAATTAATTATTTTCTAAGGAATTTATTTCTATATATGTTAAGTTTTTAAGGTCTATAATATTAATTAACCTTAGAAATTTATTTAATGTTTTAGAAATTCATTTCTATATAAGGTAATTTATAAGCTCGAATCCATTAATTAATATATAGATGCATCTATGTTTATTTATTTTAGCTAAATTTAATTGAAAATATTTCTTTTCAATGATTTATTTATTTAAGTTTAAAACAATCTTTAATATTTTGCAATAGACATTATATATTCAAAATAGTAAAAAAAATTAAGATTTTAATACTTTTAAAAATTATTATTTTTATATTTCTTCATAAATACCAAAATTTAACAGATAAATTTTAAAATTATATTTTTAATAATGGGCTCATTAATTTCCTTTCAAAATGGTATACCGCATGACTTACTTAAGATAGTAGGTAAAACTGACTTAAAGAGCTTGAACACTTCGCCCTCTATTTTGAAAAAAATTAACTACTTTTTCCCACCTAATAACTGTATCCAAATTTAATAAGTGTATCTATATAGCACACATGGACATTATGGCTACCTCCGCAGATCCATAATTTGAACCCAGTTCGTAATAGTTATCTGCAACAGAAGCATCATTTGAAATCTCTTCACTGGTTTTGAATGACATTATTAAATGTACCGTAATCGGTAAATTTCTTAAGTTTTATTAACTACACCTGTGTATCCGATACACAGCTCTAAAGTTTACATCGCAATAGCCATGTTTACATATATAACTGTGGCCACAAATATTTATCTAATTCGGTTAAATTTTATTGCAATTTTTATTTTCAATATTTGGCTTTTTTTTATTTATTAAAATTTAGACAAGAAAATATACGAAAAGAATATCATAAATGCTTTTTTCTGTTTGTTCAATCACTATAGCAAATCCTGCAATAATAAAATTTAATATCAAGATTATTTTGTAATGTTTTACAACTTGCTGTAGACAATTCTAAATGCCTACTTTTAAAGTATGATTTAACAACATAGATTCTTGCTTATTCAATGGAATTTTAGAACGTTTTAAATATTGAACTACTACTGTATCGTTATAATCAAGGCAAAAATCAATAGAGATGAAGATAAGCTTGAGAAAAAAAGTAGGAAGCATTTTAAAATTATTTTAAGTCATTTTCTCAACAGTTTATCATTTATACTCCATTTTTTAAAAGCTACTAATGATGTAAGAGACTTCATTATTATAAATTTGACGAGATGGGATAAAATATGTTAAAGCGGTAGCAAATAATAACACAATACCACTGGAGATATTTACGTGTGGGCACTTGAATGAAGGGACCCTTTTATCTAACTTCCTTAGAGCAGAGGTGTTAATCGATATATTTTAATAAATCTCACCGCCCATAAAAGTTCACACTTTTTTTTTTGCAAATAAAACATTTTATAAATATTTAGTACAGTAACTGAATATATATAGCTGAAAAATCTAATTTCTTCTTCCAGAAGTAAAATATAAAACGTAACATCAAACTCTTAAATATAGTCATTGTAAATTTGAAATGAATAATATCTCACCGTCCATAAAAGTTCACACTTTTTTTTTTTGCAAATAAAACATTTTATAAATATTTAGTACAGAAACTGAATATATATAGCTGAAAAATCTAATTTCTTCTTCCAGAAGTAAAATATAAAACGTAACATCAAACTCTTAAATATAGTCACTGTAAATTTGAAATGAATAATACTGTAAAATAAAAAGTACCTGCTATTTCCCTTTCCCTTCAAGAACTGTTGTGTAGCCACACTTGTAAGCGCATTATAAAACACAAGAAACGAAACTAAAAGGGTAATTTTTTAAATACCGTATCGCAAGGGGGGGGGAGTCACGTGATCACCTTGCAATGACGTATTTCGCCTGAAGGCTTACCACTGTAATTATCCGATATTTGCGTCGTCGAAAGAACACATGAACGTTGTCATGGCAACGAAGAGACTGACATGACTAATTCTAGAGATTTTACTTTTTTTGTTACATTTTTATAAACATTTAGTGAAAGAAAAATATAGAAATTTATGTGCCTTTTCAAGAAGAATTATTAGTCTTTTTGCAGCACATATATGTGTGAAGTTTTTTTTCTGAATTGAAATTTAATAAATCAAAAATTCAGACAAGAATAACGGATGAAAAATCTTGAAAATACTATGCGATTGTTCTTAAATAATATTCCCATCAATATTAATAATCTCTTTGTTGAAGTACAAGGCCAATCCTCACAATAAATTGTTATGTCATTATAATGAAATTTAGGTAGCCCTTGTCATTCACTATTACTTTCTACTATTTAATTATTTGGTCCGGCCTTGGACTCGAAGACAGAAAGATAATTGGCCCCCAAACTAGGAAAGATTGCCCATTCCTTGAATAAACTGTTCTTTTATTACCAAAAATGTAACATTATGAAGAATATAATGTCAATATTATAACAGCAAGTCACTATAAAGTTTATAATTATTTTTAGAATAAATACTTCATAAGTTATTCCTGCTATCAAGCATAATTCTTATATCAATAATATCAGTACAATAATTTTCATTTTAATTAAAGCAGTAGTACACTAGTAAATTGATAATAGTTCAAAATAATATAATTTTACATATGTGATTTTTAGGATGATAGCAAATCAGTGTTACAAGTTCTGTGTTTCCTTCCTCTGATAAAGAGAATTGTTGGAGCTTCATAATTGGGTACATTTAATGAATACATTGCAGTGAGATGAATAGGCACTTCAGAGAAGGTACCAGCAAACAATTCTCTAGCCTTTCAGTTTTTTAGTTACAATCGACTGATTGATTAATAGATTAGGCAAGCTAGTCACTTAATTAATTGCCAACACATGGTAAGATATTTTTATAAGATAAAACATTTGATCTTAACGAAATCAATGATTGATGGATTTAGGATGTTATTAATTGATAACTAATACAAGCTTAATTAGTTGTCAAGGCATATGTTCTAATAATAGATTTTTTTTAAAACTCTAAATTTCTAGACTTAATAAATTAATATTCCATTTAACATATACAATTTATTATTTAACAATAAATTAAAATTTACAATAGTGTTAAAGAAATTAAATATTTCTTTTTTTAAAGAAGTTCTCAAAATTTAAATATTTTAGAAAATAATAATTTTTTAACAGTAATACAGTTTAGATAGTATTAAATATTAACTCCTTTAAACAATGAACTTTAATTGTAATCAGTTTCTTTTAACCCTTCTCTCGGTCAAAATAAGCATTATACATTGTAACAGTCAGAATTCTATATTCATGTAGCAAAACTTAGAGTCCTGGTAAAATATATTAAGCTTGGTTGATAAAGGATAGAGGAATCCTAAATCCGACCAAGTTTCGAACTATTTACAGGTGCTTCATGATTTAATACTTTATAAATAGCATTCCTGAGTTTACCTACAAGTTTTATTTAACCCTTTCTGAACAGGGAGAAAAATGAGACTCTAAATTTTATCACACACATAAAACAGATGGGTTATTAACTTAAGATAAAGTAAATTCAACTAAGAAGGGAGTAATATCAATACTATAATTATTGTGTGATTTAAATGTAGTTAATTAATAATTTAATTGGATTGGAGAATAATAATCGAGTCCCAGTACATTTAAATAGATTTATTATAGTTGATAATGAGTAACAATATAATATAAATACAACTGGCCAATGATTAAAATATAGCTAATTGGTGGCTATTAGATATTATATAGTTAGATAGGTCAATTAACGTAATACAGCATCAATGATTTATCTTGAATGAATCTAATAACCATACACTATGGCTGATAGATGTCTGACAGTTAACATGCCAAATGATATTTAATTCTCTTTTCATGGTCTGCAAAATAATGTTTTTAAAATAATAACCAGAGACATATATTATCTACTACAGCATTAATATTGCTGATTATTTAACATAAATAAATCAAGATTTGAGTATTTTCAGTAATTTTGAAAGATGATGCAAATCATGATTTATCATACTTGAGCTCCTTATGGTTTTGGACAAATGCACAAATTAATATAATATATTAGAGTGAACTGACTAAATTAACATCACTTGCGGTCGCTCTCACCAATTACTAAATATATCGGGATTAGATGGTGTAGATGAGAAGTTATCTTCATGTATAAGATGAATGATCCATTTGAATCAGAAGCTTGTTAATAAATTAATCTGAAATATATCAAAATTCAGAACTTGGATAGGTTACTCAAAAATCCTGGGTCTGTACTCCAGTTACATATTTGGTACTTGTACCTGAACAATCCTGCCCCTGGATGACTTGTGTTCACTGTTACATGGGCAGCTGATAACTGGCTCAGTCTTTGCTGTTGGCCCATAAGATTTAGCAAGGTAGAGATTTATCTATATGTAATACTAGTGAGATATATGTTATAAAATACACATGTATATCTGTATTACATGTGTTGAAATAAATTAATAAGTTATGAAAAAGAAGAAAAATATGAAAGAAAAACAAAAAAATTATACTTAAAAGTAGATTTTAAAATATAATTTTGAAAAAATTAAAGATTGTGTCATTTTTTAGAATAAAACTGTTTTAGTAAGAATAGGATGAGGAAAGATTTAAAATCTGCTTTCTTCTTTTTATTAATTAAAAAAAGGAAATAAATGTTTAAAATCAAATAAATGTAAAAGATTAAATAGTAATAATAACAAGTCAGATGTCACATTATCATAAATAAAAAAAAAGCTTGTTTAGAGTTATTAGCACACTCTTAATTTTACGTAAAAGATTAAAATAAAATTAATTAGTAAAAGAAACTTTTGTAAACTATCTCATCAACAGGAATGCAATTAAGTTTGAAAGATTCCTGGATGATAAAATGTTAGATGAATCTAATAAAGATTAGATAAATAAAATATAAAAATGAATTAAACCATATTAAGGTTATGATAAGAAAATAAACAATGGGAGTGTTATATATAAAAAGGGCAGTTGTTTATTGTTATACAGTTTTTTCTGATTGCTGTTCCAGTTTTTCCAACAGTCTTTTCTGAATGCTGTTCCAGTTTTTTAGCATTCTTATGAGCAGTTGTCCAGTTTTTACAAATGTTTTTCAAAAGTTTCAGTTCAGTGTTTTAAATTTCCTGTTCATTGGTTCATTTGTCAGTGAGGGCATAGTTAACATGATCCTCAGTTGGATAGTCCTTATTGCTATGGAAAATATAAATGAAGAAGCTATAGAAGTAACCACATGCATTGCTAGAAAATCTTAGGAGTGTTTGGTTGGGCTTTATGCCTTGATTTCTCAGCTCCATCAGCTGTTCTCACCTAGAACCAATGCCTAAACTGTGACATAAATGCTGCTGCATAATCTCTCCCATTATATGACAGAAGTCCAAAAAGAAAGTCAAGAAGCTATCACTGGAGACCAAAAATCCAGCCATCAAAAGAATTAAAACCCAAAAAAATGCCAACTGTGGAAAAATGTCATCTCAAATAATAAAACCTAGGTAAATATACTTTTTCAATCATAAATGTCTAGACATATATATTTCTTTAATGAAATGAACTATAATGGCCATTTGTAATGTTGAATTATTAACAAGTAATGTGTATTCATTTATTTATGTTCTGTGTTAACATTTGTTATTTATTTAAATGTGTTTGTGTGAATAAAGGATTGTTTCCTTAAAGGTTGCTTGGTCTATACTCTCTCTCTCTTTTAACTGTATCACCTGTAATTTGAAGATTAAAATTATTTTCCTATGTTAAGTGATATTGTGCTGGGTCCTCTGATCAATAGTGGGAGATAGTCTTGGTATATTTCAAGTATCGGGTTTGTATGCATGTCATACGGGGATGCCGGCTGTATATATCAAATCCAATAAAGCACTTTGGGTGGCAGATTTCCTAGCAGTATGGAGAGGTGGTATAGTCAGGAAATATGGTCATGGTTGTGCTTTTGTATAACCTTAATCTGGCAATAGGTATCATTGATGGTTAATCTATCAATGATATTCTATTCCATTAAAGTGCAGGTGTTAAAGAACAAAAGATAATCACATGAAGTAAAATGTAATAAAGAATAGATGTTAATAAATAACCAGTATGTCCCAAATAATAAAACAATAATATTTTGAATATAATAAAAATAATATGTCGAGAAAAAATTTTAATGAACTTGTTAAAAGTGGCAGATGTACTACAAATGCGATCCAATGTGGGTACTGAGGTGCCATAAATGGCCTAAATTAAAAAGTTCAAAACAAATTTCAAATAAACACCAAATTGTGTAGTAATGAAAGTTGAAATTGGTGAGCAGTATGAGAAGAGAAATAAACCAAAAATAATTTTAAAAAAATATAGAAAATAAAAAAAGGTATGAAATGTACATAAAAAGAGGGAAAAGCTGTCAGAGAGATACATAAATTTGCATTGGGATTGTTGGTAGTTAGGTAAGACTTAGAGAGGACCGAGGAGATTTTGAGGTTGGTCAAACACTTTGTTTGATTTAAATTATTTAAAAATAAGGAAAATAAGCATAATAAAGTTCTAAACTTTAAAAAACTAATGCTAGAGCCAAAATAGAAATGGAGGCTCAAAATAAAGAATTAAGTAACAGAAATAAATGAAATCATCAGTTTAAAGAAAAGTTGAGAGACAAGAGGAAATGTTTAAAAAAGAAATAAAACAGTGATACAGGAAATGATGATAGCACAACAAGAAGTTAGGAATATAATATAAAATATAACAGATATAAGTAAGTTATCAGATAAAATAGATAAAAATGAAAATAAACAGAAGAGGAAATTGAAATAATATAAGAAGAGAATGAAAATGTAATAGAAAGAACAGATATAAATAAGTTAGGAAAAAAAGTAGTAAAGTTAAAAGGTGAAGAAGATAAGAATAAATTAGAAACCATGAATGTAAATAATGACAGTAGAGAAGGGAAAAGCATAAGTATGTATGCATATTTAAATAGCTTGCATACTATAAATCAATTTTTAAAATTAAAAATATTTTCAGGGGAGGCTCTGACTGAACACCATGGCAGTATGGAATGCTAATTCATATTGAATCAGCTGAGTAAGGAGGCAAGGGTTGATATCACTTGTAATCATCTTCAAGGTGATGCTCAAGTGTGGTAGGAATCCCTATTTACAAAACCAGTTATGTTCAAAGAGTAAAGGCAATTATTATTAGCAAGCTACTGGATGAAGAGCACAAAGAAAACATTAAACACCAAGTGTCACAGGGTAAATGGCAATCTGGTGAACCTTTCATGTCATTTTTATGGCATCAAGTGGTGAAGTTCTAAGATTGCTAACTGCTAACCAACTGTCAGACCAGCAAATCATTCGAATAGTAAGACACAATTGCCTACATGATGTGGAACAAATGTTAATTGAGACAAAAAAAAACAGTAGAGCAGCTTATGTGGAACAAATGTTAATTGAGACTGAAAAAAAAACAGTAGAGCAGCTGGCCAAGTTACTTAGTGTATTTGACAGCACAAGGCCAAATTATGGAACAAGGAAAGACAATTCAAACCCTTAGAAAGAGAGAAAAATATGAATGTTAAGAATGTCAAATCATATAAAAATGATTGGGGTGAAAAGACTAGATATAGAGAATCATATTGTCCTAAAAGAAGGAAGGTGATCAATACACCAGCAGTGATCCACCAACCACTCAGTACTCCAGGACAGGCTTAGAAGTAGGTCACAATTTCCTAGCCCAAGCAGATTCATAAACTTAAAAGAACCACCTGATAAAAGATAAGCAGGGTTATGATAATTGGATGGATTTTTAGGCAATGAAAAAAAAATTATTTGTACATGGATTATGAGAATAAATATAAATAAAATAAGAATTTTTTAGAGTCAGAATGTGTGATGGAAATAAATAAAATAAAATTTTGTAAAATATATTAAGAATAAATAAAGATTATCTTTTATGAAGCCTAAAAATAAACAAAATGATTTTATGTAAGTGATGGTTGTGTTGCAGATGATTTAGTTATGGAAGTGTATGTATATATGAGTAAGGAAGTAGTGTTAACTGTAAACCATTACTTTGTGTACCTATGACCTGTAATAAGGGTTGGGAGGATAGAGTATCATATTTCTATGATGAGGACCCCATAGAGAAAATCCTGGGCCCTTCCATTATTCTGGTAAATGTATTCTCAGCCCATATATGAAAAATGCATACTGGAAGAATAATTCTAGCATAAGTCACAAATCAGTTCACTGGAAGAAAAAAAATTCCACCATAGTTATAATAAATCATTTTAAGCCAAGTGGCCAGTAGATATATTCTGCCATTCACAGCATTCATTATTTTCTAGGATGAGCAGCCAGTGGAGAAAAATCCCAGGCCAATTAATTTGCTGGGAGAGAAAGTCCCAGCATGTTCATAATAATTTAAGTTTTCTTTTGTTGCATAAGTCAAATGGTCAGAAGACATTTCCTGCCACTCATGGCATTCACACCTATACACATCCATAAGGGTGTATGTTGTCCCTTGTGCTTTTCACAATAGATATAATCATATTCAACATAGACTACAGCATGGCTTATTAGATCAATATAATAAAGGCAACCTCTGTAGCTTGTCAGCCTCTAGCAATTCAAAACTTATTTTATAAATAAATAAAATGAAAATCAAATATAAAAGCTGAAATCAAATGTCAGTGCTAAAATGGATCAAATTGACACATTTTACTTCTCAAACAGGATGGGTGTGTGTGATATAATGCTAGTGAGATATATGCTATAAAACATATCTGCATTACATGTGTTGAAATAAATTAATAAATTGTAGAAAAGAAAAAAATATGAGAAAAAAACAAGAAAACTATATTTAAATATAGATATTAAAATATGATTTTGAAAAAAATGAAAGATTGCATCATTTTTTAAAATAAAACTTTTAGTAAAAATAAAGTGGGGAAAGATTTTAAACCCCCTGTCTGTTTTTGTATTAATTAAAAAAAGGAAATAAATGTTTAAAATCAAATAAAATGTAAAAGATTAAAATAAAATTAATTAGTAAAAGAAACTTATAATCTATCTCATCAGCAGGAATGAATTAATTTAAAAAGATTACTGGCCAATAAAATGTTAGATGAAGCTAATAAAGATTAGATAAATAAAATATAAGGTTATGATAAAAAATAAACAATGGGAGAGTTAGGTATAAAAAGACAGTGGTCTATTGTTATATAGTCTTGATTGCTGTTCCAATTTTTCCAACAAACTTTACTGAGGGCTGTTCCAGTTTTTTCAGCAGTCTTTTCTGAGCAGTTGTCCAGAGATTTTGGAAAAGTTTTTCAAAAGCTTCAGTTGTATTTCATGTTTCCAGTTCACCAGTTCATTGATCCATTCATCACTGAGGGCATAGATAACATGACCCTCAGTCCACCAGTCATTGCTGTGGAAAATATAAATGAAATCACAAAATTAGCCACATGTGTTGCTAAAAATCCTTAGGAGTGTTTGGCTGGTCTTCATGCCCCAAGTCCTCAGCTCCATCAACTGTTTTTGCCTGGAACCAATGCCTAAACTGTGACTTAGATGCTTGTTCATACTCTCTCTTGACATTTTTGAGAGCAAAAATCCAGCCATTGGAAAGGTTAAAATGAAAGGAAATGCCAACTGCGGAAAATATGATGTCATCTTAACATAATAAAACCTAGGTAAAATACTTTTTCAATCACAAATATTTAGATATATTTCCCTAATGAAATGAACTATAAAGGACATTTGTAATGTTGAATTATTAACAAGAAATGTGTATTCATTTATTTATATTCTGTGTTAACATTTATTATATCTATTTAAATATGTGTTTGTGTGAATAAAGGATTGTTTCTTAAATATTTCTTGGTCTATACTCATATTTTTAATGCCATCACCAGTAATTTGAAGATTAAAATTATTTTCCTGTGTTAAGTGATACTGTGCTGGGTCCCCTGATAAAGAGTGTGAGCTAGTCTAGGTATATTTCAAGCACTGGATTTGTATGCCTGTCATCTGGGCATGCTCACTATATATATCATTTGTATAGCTGGATGGCACCTAAGACATGTTCTCAAATCAAATAAAGTACTTTGGGTGTCAAGTGTTGTTCTAACAGTATGGTTGTGCTTTTGTGCAGCCTTGATCTATCTGTAGGTATCATTGATGGTTAATCTATCTATGATATTATCCTCTGCTGAATATAAGATCTGTTGCTGCAGATGCTAAAAAAGAACAAATAATCACATAAAGTAAAGTATAATAAAGAATAGATGTTAATATATAACCAGTACACCCCAAATAATAAACTAATATTTTGAATATAATAAAAATAATAATGTATCAAAAAAATCTTAATTAGCTTGTTAAAGGCAGCAGATGCACTACAATACATATATCATAAATTTTCATCAACAATGCACCAATATAATAAAACAGTTATAATAGAAATAATTATATTTGCCTATGAAATCATGAGTGAATACCCATGATGCCAACAAGCCAAAATAAGTATTGATAGTTAATGCAGAAATAAAATGGGCTAAGTAACAAATAATCATTCCATCCAACAAATGGTTGACCAGAATCACCAATCATATTTTATTTGGGGATGTATATTTTATGGATTTAATATTGATAATTATAAAATACACATTCATAATATGTATCTACAGTTAGCATTATTTATTGACTAAATAATCTTTATACTATTCTTTGTAGTTTTAGTACTGACAAACCAGATTATTTTTTAAAAACTGAATTTTAAATCAAAGTCAATCATTATAATGATCGCAGGGTGATCAAACATTATGACCAGCCAATCCAATTTTGAAACAGCAAGTAAGATTTAATAGCAAAGTATTATTTGTAATCACAAGTCTGAAGATGGAACAATGATATCTCCAAAACAAACATTATTTTTAAGATGCTCACTATTTTGAGTGGCAATTTGCATATTATCACATACATAGAAAAATAAAATATTAATAACTAAGATTTCTAATACATAATAGTCATCACTGTAAGCACAAAAGCAAAAAATAGATTACAATTAATAGTAGGATAATTAATTTTCTATTTTTAGTTTAAATTAATATATAAGTGCTCTGCGCACACATAATGAAGCTATTCAATGTACGTAAAATTATAAAAATTTACCGCCAAACACTTTCGGAACAGTTTATAGTCCCATGCGACTTAGTTATTAATCAAATACAAGTTGCCATGAATATGGGACTATAAACTGTCCCAAAAGTGCTTGGCAGTAAATTTTGATAATTTTACATACATTGAATAGCTTCATTATCTGTGCACAGAGCACATATATATATTAATTTATTTCAAACACTAATGTAGTAAAGCCTTAACTATTTTTAGTTTAAATAAAATTATAAAGGTTTTACAGATGCAGTAAATGATGAATTTACAGTTTAATTATAGGAAAGGTTGTGGAAATTAAATTACTTTGAACATTTATTGAAATTGATACAAATAGCTATAGCTTTAGATTTCTAAGTTAAAATTCATTTTAGAGCTCTTTCCAATGTTATTAGGATTTTTACCTTTGGTTCATTAGTGGAAACATGCCTATTGATGTCAGAATTTCTGGATGGTGAGAAAAACAGTGATAATTATTTGTAGGATAGGCCGCATATCTTTCAGAGTGGAAATGTCAGCATTGCAGGTCCATTATGGGAACTTGTTCCATCAATACAGCAGCTGGATATTTTAAGTAAGTGGATGAAGACAGAGATCACCATTCTCCAGTCTTGGAAAACAGCAACTCCCGTCTCTTCTACTCAGACATATTAAAAATTAAACTGACATGGATTCTGCTAGAAAATGTTTACAAAATTTGGCAGTGTATATTTTACATAAAAAAGGTGGCCTATATATACCAGCCTTCCATTAAGTTATACATTTTAATAACAAATTTACCCTCTAGAAAATCAAGACATTAGCACATTAAGATTTTTATAATTTTAAGAACTAAAATAACTCCTGTTTTTTGTATAGTTCTTTAATAGGATGTTTTCAATAATTTTACCTTTTATTTTCATATAGGATTTTATAGTAATTTAAAAGTTGGTTAAGTGTTTACTTTAGTGATAAAATATGCTTCGACAAATATCTATTGTTTTACTAACTCTTAACATCACTTAACATGCCACTCCAAACCAGATTTGGAATTGTTTGATAATTTTACAAATTATTTTAGAATCCAATTTCTTTTAAAATATAATAACTTGCAAAACAATATATGGGTAATATATATGTATTGCGGTAATACATACAATCCACCTATATACATGCGATTTTAATAAATTGAGTTATAAATGGAATTATAAATTGTACATTGATTTTAATAAACGATCACTGTAATCTGGCATTAAAGTATGTATATATACATATGTGACTATACCTATATACTCATATAGACATTTTTGGGCACCTTTAGGGTTTGAATCTGTCAAAGACTAAGTTATAGAGTGGAACTTACACGAAACAAATATGGCAAGGCAAATATTTCATTTCAACATACACACACACACCTTTTAAAGATTAAAAATATTAATTAACAATATGTAACTAATATTTGTATTATAAAATATAGAAATATCAAATTATTTAATATATTTGCTTTAATATAATTTATTTACTTTATTTTTTTATATCCTCATTATACACATACACAGTTTTGTAAGCAAACCTTAAGGTTACAGTATATGCTTAGAGATTTTGTCTAAAACAGATTTGCACATCTAGAAAATAGATTAATACATTCAAGCGATTTTCTCAGTCATCACTGGAGAGTAATTTGCAATTTTCTTCAACTTCTCCACCCTAGTTTAGTATGTATTAGAATTACTGCAATTTCCTTTACAAGTGTCAAACTTTCTCACTTTTTTGACTGTATTCCCTTTAGTTAATAGATTAATGATTGTGATTAACTTATTACACTAGAGATTATATTCCTATTCCAGATATAAATCCAATTCCAAATTAGTATATCTTTTTTTAAACATAACCACATGATTTTTTCACTTACATTATTGTTGAATTGTACTTAAAATTTCTATTTCACCACACATTATTGAACTATTGTAAAAAATTTCTTAAAAATGTAAATGATTCTTAAGATACATTTGATGTTGAACCAGCACTCTTCTGTTATTTCTA
Organism: Epiperipatus broadwayi; assembly: GCA_028023455.1. Lineage (NCBI taxonomy): Eukaryota > Metazoa > Onychophora > Udeonychophora > Euonychophora > Peripatidae > Epiperipatus > Epiperipatus broadwayi. Next base: position 21,504 of record JAQFVV010008101.1, read on the forward strand.
GTCACAACATGTAACATATATCTTTATTATTTGTTAATATATTTATGTAAAGTGGAATCTGTTAGATGTTGAGTATAACAAATTTTAGAACTGTAGATCAAATTGTAGTAAATAAGACATTTAATGGGTTGTGACTTCTGGAATTAGAAATGGATACATCAGTATGAAATCTCATGTTGAGGATTATTTACCTTTATCAGATGTTTTTATTCCTATGTTTAAGGAGTATAGGTTAAAACAAATATTTATATTAGAATTACTTTGTAAACTTTAAGAAATATTTAAAAACCTTTTAATCATCAATATATTGTGACCTTTAGTTTTTACTGCAGAACTACAGGTTATGTTTTGTAGTGGTATATGTTAAAATGATTGTATATATTTATTTTTTGTACAATAAAAATTATTACGGTAATGGTGATTATAAAATATCTTTTATTTATTTACTCATGTTATAGTTGCTATTATAAGATATTATCCTAAAACGATATTATATAAATGTATTTCAATAATTTTTAAACCTATTAATTTCACTTCTTTGTAATTATAAGTACCTAATCATAAATTATTTATTTAAAGCATAACTTAGTTTTACATATGTTAGAGTATTAAAGTTAAAATAATATCAGCATAATTATATCTTATTATTAAATCAAAATATCATAAATGAACTTTAAGATAGATTCAAGATTTAAAAAAAGATCTCAAATATTTAAGCTAGTTTTAAATAAAGTGTTGTTTAATTTTTAGTATTGTAGCTAATCCATTTACAGTTAAATTAAAAGTACAGTTATAAATTTAATTTGATAGTATTATAATCTACTTTTGTTTTAGAAAATCTTAATGTTTAGATAATTAAGAATCTTGTTATATTTTAAACCAATAGTTAATTAATGTATTTCAATTATTATTCCTAGATAAAGAATTAAATATTAGTATGTGTGGAATGCATGCATGAAATTTGTTAAATATTTAAAAGTACTTTCTTGTTGTAAAATTATTGTTCAAAGTTAATTTAAGTATCTAATATTTTAAATGTATTTATTTTTAAAAATGATAGTGTAAATTCAATAATTTACTGAGAATTTAAAAGAATAAAATATTTTTAAACCAGTGGTCTTCAACACTTGGTCTGCTGACCGGCAGGCCGCAGAAGATTTCTGCTGGTCTGCACTAGACTGGCAGGAAAGTTTGTAATAACAAAATAATAAGATTTTAAACTTTTAATTAATATAAACAATTTTTATTTATTTTTCCATCTCATTTTTACCCAATTTAAAAAAAAAACAGAACAAAAACAAAATCTAATCAATCATACATAAATTAATTTGTTTTTCTAGTTATCGCAGATGTTTATGGGTGTGGGTAGAAATAATTTTGTTTTATTTTTCTAAAAAAATTCAAAATTAAAAAAAAAGTTTTTATTATACAAACTCCATATATATATATATAACTTCATCTTGTATATTTAATATATATGCCTACTACTAATTTGCTGCCATTGTATAACCATAGTCTGAAGATTTATTTACAAAATGTTAGATAGGCAGGTGATGTGGATTAATGGAAAATGAAGACATCAAGCATCAGAAAATAAATAGATTCAAAAAATACTTATATCTAAATCCAATTAGTGTAACCTTCTATAATACTGTTGAGGATATAAATCTTGAATATTTAACTAAAATGCTTATAAATACTTTATGTTAATTAATTTTTTATGCTTCTATATAATACTATCTTTTTTAAATCTTTAATAAAAATATTTTTGTTGTTCTAACATTTTTATTCATGTATACCTGGGTCTCGTTTTATGTAGTAGATAGGTTCTGTAAAAAACATGCATAAAAGAAATCATTCAAAAATAGACTTTAATTACATTGAAAAATGTGAGATATGTTCCATAATTTTCGAAAATCGCATAAAAGCAAAGCAAACAGGTAAAATTACTTTAAAATTTGCATAAAAAAGGAAATAAAGTAAGACTAATAAAAAATTGATACAAGACAAACTTTTTTTACTTTTTTTATTAACTATTTTAATTTATTCAAAACAATATGTTTTTATGTGTAATTTATTTTATATTTTTTCAGTTATCGCTATTTGACAATATGCGGATATGTTTGAAAGCTGATAAGAAATCAAATTCATCACAAGAGGAAATACAATTAGTGCCAACTTCAGTCTCGTGCTGTGTTTAATAAGTGCATCAACTGAAAATTTTCATTCATGGCTTCAAGTTGCTCTAAAACCATCATTATTGTATCAAATTTATGTTTTTTTAAAAAATGTACTGTATTTTTTTTTAATATTATAAATTATTTTGATAAAAATCTGCTGAAAATATTATTCTTTTAGAAAAATAGTTAAGATTTTCGTAAAAATTATTTACTTTTACATGAACATAAATTGAGAAAGTAATCAATGACACACACAGCATTTTTTAATAGGTTATGAATGTTCTATTTAGGTTATATACTATATAATATTTTTATAATTATAAATACAAATTTATTTTTGAAAAAACTTTTGTTCACTTTCATAATCTAACAAATTATTAACTTGCTTTTTACAAACAAATCTAATATTAAAAGATGAATATATTTTTATTACTGATTCTGTAATTAAACCAGTCAAAAGTTTAAAACTTTAATTCACTCAGCCAATAAAATTTTTTTCAGTCTAAAAGTTAATGGTTTTCTGTCGACAATATAATCAGTGATTAAGTTTTGAGATGATGATTTTACTAATAATTTTATGAAGCTCAGAATATCCAGACATACAACTATTTAGCTCTCATTGGAATTTAAGAGTTCATTCATAATTTGTGTCTTCAACAAGAAAATGATTGTCCAATTGATTAGAAAGTTGAAGACTTTCTCGAATCATTTTTGCTGTGAAATGAACAGGTTCCAATTTTGTTTCATTATCTTTTTCTAAATCTTTTAAAGTGTCTAAATTTATTGCCAAACCTTTTCCCAACAGGCATTTAAAGTATATAAAATATTATATGTGTATATAAAATGGGGAAATCCCCATTTTAAGTGAAATATGAACTTCTTTATCACATAAAAGATTACTGCATAAAAAGATATTAAGAAGAAACATGAATTGCATAACTTCAAAATCGCATTAAAAATCCACATAAATGAGACCCTGGTATATAGATAACATGTTGTGGGAAAGGGCAAAAGAGTTTTGGCAATATATTTTTTTTAGTTATATTATTAAATTTATTTTAAACAAAGAAAAAATCTCAATAGCTTTTTCCAATAATTCTATACTAGTTAATACTTTTATAACTGCCTTTAAAACAAGTAACAAAGATCAAGTGAAAATATTAATTATACGTTTCAAATCATTTCTTTCTTTTACTAAAGCAATATATTAACAAACATTATATTAAAACTGGTATCTTAATATAAACAGATTTAGTTAGGAATAATAGTTGTTTCAACCAAGTTTTTAATGAAGTCTGGCCAAACTAGGAGTTTTTAAATATAATCAGGAAATGTAGTAGTGGTTTGTACTTACTTTTCAATTATTTGTTGGAGGCCATAATTTGATTATCTTACAAAAAATATACTAGAGAATGTTAAATAACTTTAAGTAACTGATAACCTGATGTACAATGGAACAATATGAATCAATATATATTTTGCATCTCTCTAATTAATGAAAATCTTCTTGCATTGCTGACATAAAAAAATATTTTTGTTACTTAAAATATATCATAGCTGTTGTATTTATGGTAATTTCCTCAGAGGATTTCTCAATTCCACCAAAAAAATTTATTTAATTTTGTCTGTATATTTATTTAAATATAAACAATGCCATTATATACTGAAACACTTCAATTTTTGCATTAAAATATTCCATGACATTATTAACAATTGATTATTTATTTTTCCCTCTTTGAGAATTCTAATAACTGCATTTTTGTTTAAAGTTATCTACAATTTTACACTTAATAAAAAAATTATTAGAAACAACTATAAAAAATAAAAAAAAAGAATGTGTAAAATTATAGATGACTTTAAACATCCAATAACAAAAAAGGTACATTATAATTTGCAACTTAGGTGACAAGAAATGATCAATACAGTTAGTATTAGGGACATCTGGAAGCAAATTAACAAAAAAACATATAATTGTTATGTAATGAGATTTTACAGATTTGCTGTAGGTGGTTGAGATACAGGAATATTTAATAACTTACCTGCATCATCATAGATTGCATTCCCTTGCTTTTAATGTTTTAATAATACCCAACAGATCACAAAGTAGATTCTATTTCTATCAGATGTGACATTGTCCTTGAGGATCTACACTGAATAGTTCAGCATAACAGTCTTATTGCTGAGAAAACACCAGTCTGAATATTAAAAATTATTTCCTTATATGATGTTATCCAGCCATTGATAAACAATCTATACTGTTGTAGGATTTTGCACCCATATAGGAAGTGCTGCAGTGTTTCACTTCCACCACTGCACATTTGACACTTAGTATGTAATTTGTCAAAGCCCCTTTTATTCACGAAGAAATCATTAGTTGGTAAGGAATGTACATTTATTATTAAAATAAGTCTAGATATTTAGCCTCAAGTTTTCATAGTTTAAAGCATTTGAAAAGGTATTCATTGTTAACCTTGAGAACAGTTGGGTTTATCAGGAAGGATTGACAAAAGAGTTGATGGTCGGAATATTTGAACTTATTCCCAATCACCCCCACATTAATTCCAGCACTCGCAAACAAATTGACAACCATGTCAGTTCAGGGTAGGGACTGACCATGAGGTGGTGGGATATCATTGGGAGTAACTAGGGATTGGTAAGAGTCCTCCAAGATTATTTTCTAATTGTGACAAGCATCTGATATGCCATTGAAAAGCATGTTTTGTAATTGTATTCTCATGTGCTGAGGAGAAAGCATGAATGAGAACCCAAGGAACTTTGCAGTCTGGCTAGAAAGGGTGTTGGAATCTTCTTTCCAGATGACAATTTCCAGGATGCAGACTTATCTTGATTGAAAATAAGCTGATATTATACTGAATACCAGTGCAGTAGGTCTTCCAGCATTAGTAGGCAATCTGTAGATGGGAGGAAGATGACCACATCATTGACATATGCTAGACACTTTATCTCTTTTCCATGTCTGGGAAAGTACACCCCAGAAAGATTTCTTTCAATTTTTAGAACCAGTGGGTTAATGAATGCAGTAAATAATAATGTGCTCAGCAGAGGTCCCTGAGGTACAGAAATGTTGGGATGAAACCTGAAGTGATTCTGCTATCCATCATAACAAGAATCTCCCTGTTGCAAAGGAAGTTTTCTACAATGGATAGAAGGGATTTAGGAATAAAAAAGGATATTAGTAGATCGACCCTTACAGAGTCAAAGGTAGCCTGAATGTCCAGTTGAACAGCTATGGGCCTGGAATTTCTCTAATGCCTCCATGTTCTACCATCATTTTGAAAATAGATGCTGCATTAATCATAGACCGATAAACTGGTAATAATTAGATCTTGGATCAAGCCTTTAATCATAGACTATACTTTTATAAGAAGAGGTATCATCGAAATAGGCCTAAGACTTGAGTTCCAATGGTGATCAATCCTTCTTCAGAAATGGGACTAACAAGACCGGATATAGTACCTCACTGACCTTGCAACCTCCAGCCAGTTCATTAAGCATGTTAAGAAAGATGGGTATACTGTAGTGGCTGAGGTGCAATAGAAGAAACTTTGGTATTGCATGTTGTACAGGGTGAGTTCTGTCAGGAATTGATTTTAATTTGTTTAGAATAGTGTTGGATGTAATTCCATGATGACAAGCATTGTCATTGATAGGAGTTATATTTTATTGGATCTCTGGTTTTGAAGCTTTGCCTTGAAATGATTTCTTATGATGATCAACTTGTCTTCTATGTGAAATTTACCATTGATATGTATAAAAGAGGAAGTGACCTGCTTCCTTTTTGAACCCAGAGCCCACTCTAGATAGCTTCTGGTCCAGCAATGCTGACTGTCCAAGAACCTCCAGGCTTACTTAACTGCAATGTATTCTGCTAGGGACCTCCATGCATTGTAGTATTGTTGCTTAAGTAGGGTGATTTGATTAATGTCACAGAGTTAATCAGAGATGATGTGCAATTTGATTCATTTCTGAAAGTAAATTTCAGGGTTCCACAAGAATTCCAAGCAATTCTGTTGTTGAGTGATTGGAAAATTTTAACAAAAGTGGTCCAAGTAAAAACTGGGTCCAGATTAAGAATATTTATTTTGAATAGGTAGTTGTAAACCTCTGAGACAAGAGCTATAGGGGTGGTCTCCCTATGGGTCAACCTGAACTAGCATTTATATCAATGTGCAAGGCCTTATGGTTCATGAAAACAAGTTTTTAGTTTAGCATTCATGAAGAAGATCAATAAGGATCTTCCATCTCTTGGTGTAGAATGAGGCTTCTTTGGGAAATAGATCCTGCCCACACATAAGACCCTTGGAAACAAATGTATTTTTATTGAACTTGACATATTCCTTGTTAAAGTCACCAAGAACAAACCAAGGCATTGAATTATTTCCAGTTTTTATTAATTTTGAAAATAATGCGCTTAATGAGTGAGTCATCTGGTTGTACGTAGAAGTATGCAATGTAGCATCTGAAATTTCCAAACTGGACATCAACTAATATGGAACTCTCACCTAAGTGCAAAATTGCAAAGCCAGAGTGACCAGATTGCTTATTTATGACTATCACAACCCCTTTGGCTGAAACAATGGATGCAGAATATCTAAAATAGACAAAAAAGAAAACACAGCATCAATTTTGTGACTAGAATTAATGTTTAGTTTGGTTTCAGACATGAATAATACGTTAGGAGCATTGTGACATAACCAGTTTTAATGGCAAATATTCTGTTTGGGGAGTTTAGTCCCCTAATATTAATTCTGACTATTTAAATAGGCATGTTTTTTGGTGTTTAAATTGCATTGAGAGGGCAATATGAGCATTGAGGTATGTGTACAAAAATTTTAGTACAGAAAACAAGAGACTAATTAATAGGGAAATAGAATCATTGATTAAATTTAATGTTAAAGGAAGCTATTGCAGCAAAGATCTGGTGGTTCTTTAGGATTCTTTAGTTTTTTTTTCTTTATGGCAGTGGCCATAATGTGTGGGTCATCTCTACTGTTGTCTGACATGCCACCCTCCAAAATGATTATTTGATTGTGTAATTTTTCAATCAACCTCTGTGCAGTGAATATTCAGCATCTCCTCCCTTGAGTTTTTTTAACTTGCCAGCACTCTTGGATGATTTTCTAGCATTTCATGATTACTTAGCCTTGATAACTTGGTGACCTCTTCTCTCAGAATTTTCCTCACTTTTTTATTGAGTCAGACAAATACATTTACTTGCATGCAAGACATCCTTTTCAGTGTCAGGCTTCATAGCCTGAACTATGGAACCGAGATCCTCACCATTTAAGGTTGAGTCCAAGTCTGATACACTTTCCTCCAATGAGGATTCCTTACAGGAGGGAGCAATGTCATAAGTCTTTGGTCCAGGCAAAAAATTTTGATGGTCCTCTATTACTGTTGAGGGGAATGAGTTAACCAATAGAATAACTGGAACCTGATTATCAGAATTGACTAAAGGGACCAGCCTGCATCTATGTCCTTGAATCTTTTTTCCTTGCAAATGAGATACCATCTTTGAGGGCACTCTCTCATTAAATGTTCACAGCGCTTACAAGTGAAATCTTGTGGCCTGACTCCCTTGATGGAGATGACAAGAGGGGACTCATCAGGCACAATTATAGTAGGGATTGCTTCTGTGAAGAGGCCCTGCTTCATGCCTAATGTGAAGATTCTGGTGTTGGTAAATGTGAGGCCACCAGTGTTTTTATCCTTGAAATATTCAAAACTCACATCATTGCCATAGCTGTCTAGATGCTTCTGCAAGTGTTGTTTCTCAAAATGAATGTGGCAGTTTCTGATTATAATGATGGTCTGGATGGATCAATTGTCAGAAGAAACGTATCTTCTAAGAATCTGTATTGGTTTTAAAAGGCTTTCTTCTGTAAGAAGTTGTTAAACTGTAGTGCTACATACTGATTATTGGGTAGTGTGAGTACTTTGAAGACATTTTTGATTATCGGTTTTTACAAGATTATAGATTTCTTCAACTTGGAATCGGAAAAGACTATAGTTTAGATCTGTTACAGGAAGGATTATTGAACAATCATTGTGATAAAATTTAAGAAATTTTAGTAAATAGTGGTGGAACTGAGTTGTTAAATTGTTCTGTTGTAACTTGATGATTTCCTGCTGTGAGTTTGTATTGCCCAACATTGTAGCTTCATGATTTTTGATTAATTTCTTCATTGGGTTGTTCCTTCCCTAAGTTCCCACACCTGTGTCAATTCCTGGACTTGCTCTAGATTACTGTTGTTTATGCTATTAAGGTCCGAGGTTGGCATGCCCAGCACTTTTGCATGACTTATCTGATTTTTGGATACTATTGTGGTCTTTTCGAGAGTCATTATCAATTACTAAGGCTTTATTCTGTTGTGTATTTTTGTAAAACATTTCCTATATTGTTAGAGTCTTAGAAAATTTGACTAAGGGCCCATCATGACATTTTTTTTAGGATTTTGCAATTTGATTTTGATGTTTTGCGATTTTTTATCGTGGAGAATTTTTAGAACCTTTGTTATTTAAGTTTAGCACCATTGGAATTGTTTTTAGATCCAGAATTATGATTATTATCATCTTTCTGATTAATCGTTTTTGAACTTTGATTAATTTTAGGAGATTTTGATAAATCTGTGCTATTTATCTTTAGTGGAAAACCACTAGAAGTTGACGCCATTTTGGATTTGATAGTGCTTTGAAAAATTTTTGAAAAAAAAAAGAGAAGGGAAACTTAAATTTGAAATTTTGACTGGAAAAATAAATAAATGAATAGTACACACCTTTAAATAGTCCAATATAGAAATAATGCACCTCTTCTCTATCAACAACTAAATAAAAGTCCACTTAAATCAGCAGCAATGTTGAAGAGTTGTTTCTTCAGCCAGATCCACCTAGGGACTTTTTTTTTATTATTTCATTTGAAAGAACAAGTCATTGTTAGTAACCCATATTTGTATCAGTCTTTCTTATAATATTTCCATGTGTCTTATCTGCTTCACAATAAATCTTCATCTTCATTTATGATTTCATTCATTATTCATTACTATTTTCTCATGACTTTCTTGTCATTACCTGTAGCTTAATTTTCCATTTGTGCTTTCAACTCAATCTTAATATCCTCCTGGATACTTTTGTTTTATTCTTTCTTGTATTTTTCAAGTATCTTAAAGAACTTTTCTCATTTTTCCTTATCATCCAGTATTAAGTCACCTGTCTTTTACATAATTTTTTAATATTATCCTCTTTAACATTTCTCCCATTGATAAGAATAACTCTTCTATGTTTTTCTCCATTCGTTCTATTCTTCCATTTTTCCGCTTTCTTTAATTGTTGAATGATGTCTTTTTAAATGGTTTCACTCTTTGGATATTATTTCTATAAATTTTTTTTGGATATTGATTTTTAATTCTTTTATTTTTCAAGTATTTCAATGCTTCTCCTCTCATTTTCTCATAGTAGGTTTTGTCTTGATTTTTTCTGAACATTTTTTGGTTGTTGAACTTTATCTCTTATTTTTTCATCCAATGTTTCCTTCTATATCTTCTGGTCATTGATCTTTAACTCTTACATTTTCTGATCTAAGAATTACTGTATTTTTTTGACATTCTTTGATTGTTTGATATCATTTCCTTTATCATTTTCAGTATTGAATCTGATAATCATTATCTTCCATAGTTTCCATTAATTGCAATAGGTTTTCTATTTTTATTATCAAACTAGTTATCAGATATTTCATTCAACTACTATTTTTTTAAGTTTAAACTCAAAATCATTTAACTTTGGGCTGCTCACCATTTTTGCTCTTATGACACCCCACTTGTATTTACTAGATGTCCAGAGACATACACCTTTTCTTCATAACTTTTCTTTTTGGATCTATTTTCTCGATATTCTTTAGCTTTTTCTTTCATCATAATTTATTTTCTTACATTATTGTTCCCTATAATTTACATTCTATATAATATAATATATATGTAAAATGATAAAGATGTACCAGATGATTGGAAGAAAGAAGATGTTAGATACAGACCTATCAGCCTTTTATCAGTTTTATACAAACTTTTTAGCAAGATAATTACAACTCGTCTGCAGAGAACACTGGATTTCCACCAACCAAGAGAACAAGCTGGATTTAAAAATTGTTTTAGTATAGTAGATCATACCCAGGTATTGAGAGAAGTTATAGAAAGGACAAATGAATATGAGTTGCCATTATGTTTTGGATTTGTAGATTATGGAAAGGCATTTGATTCTATAAACATTTCTTCAGTGATTAAAGCATTGGATCATCAAGGTATAGATCCAGGATATTCTTTAAAGAATATTTATAATTTATAAAAATGCAACAGCAACAATTAGATTACATAATGATACTAGGAAAGTCAACATTGAGAAGGGTGTAAGACAAGGTGACTCCATATCTCCAAAACGTTTTACAGCAGTGCTGCAAGAAATATTTTGTGGATTAAAATGGGAAGTTAAAGGAGTGAAAGTAAATGGAGATTATTTAAGTCATTTCAATTTTGCAGATGATGTAGTTGTTTTTTCAAATAATACTTCAGAGCTGCAGGAAATGTTGCAGGAGTTGTCATATGAAAATAGGAAAGTAGGACTAAAGATAAATATTAAAAAGACTAAAGTAATGTTTAATCGATTTGCTCAAAATATGAAAATAAAGATTGATTATGATGAATAGGAAGTTAACAGTTACAAATATCTTGGTCAGATTATTAATTCAGATAGAAACATAATGGATAGAATTAAACTTGGTTGGAGTGCTTTTGGTAGAAATAACTTGATGCTAAAAGGAAATATGCCTATGTGGTTTGAAAAGAAAGGTTTTTAACAAATGTCTTTTACCAGTTCTTACTTATGGATCTGAGACTTGAACACTTAATAGAAGAGCAATACAGAGACTTCAGACCACTCAAAGAAGTATGGAGAGATGCATGTTGGGAGTAACAAGAAAAGATCGAAACTGCAATATATGGGTAGGAGAACAAACAGGTGTTACTGACCTCATTGAAAAAATTAAAAGATTGAAATGGAGTTGGGCTGGACTAATTGCTAAAATAGATGATAATAGATGGACAATTGAAATTGTAAATTGGATTCCAAGAGATTGTAAAAGACCCAGAAAGACTCCACATGTGAGATGGATGGATGAAATAAGGGGGTGTGCAAGGATGATGTGGAGATGGATTGAACAAGGAGAGACATTCATCCTGCAGTGGATTGATAATGTTTGATGATAATGATGATATATGTAACATTCCTATTTAGCTAAATTCTGCTTGGTTTTGATGACTAATGATCATTACATTAATATATAGTTTGAATTAAGCTGAAAATGATTTATAGTAAATCACCTTCTTTTATTCATAGAGTTCAAATAGTTTGTCCAAAATTTATGTAATTGATAAGGGATGATATGACAGTCATTTTTCTTTATATGATAGATCATAATTGAATGCTTCTAAATTAACTTGCTCTGTTTGTGATCTGTCAGTATGACATCAATGGAAGAAAAAATCTGTTCCCCTCTAGAACTTGAATTCACATTCTTACCTTTCCCAGCAAAACACCTTTACTACTTAGACAATGGAAATATTACATTTGTAAAATAAAATTTGATTAATATTGATTTTATTATTAAATAAATTAAAATAAAAAATATATATCTCTGATGAAAGCATTACATTTGTAGACTAAAATTTAGTTAATATTGATTTACTTTGCATGGTACCAAATAATGTTTTGACTTTCAATGCATTCTTAGTCCTAATATTTCTGATTCTATTTTGGAATTCTTTAACAATATTATTTTAATCTTATTACAATTATTTAACATTTACTAAATATATTCTAATATTTTTCTAAGCTATTAGTAACTTCTCTATTTCTTTTTTCATCTCTACTTTTTGTTTGTACAAATAACTTATGTATATCTAAACGCTTTACATTAAAAATAAATTAGTTTGTCTTATAAAAACAAAAAAAAAAGCACACTCTGTCTATGGAGAAATTATACAGTAATACAAAATTTTGAGCTACTGCTTTCTTAGACTAAAGGTATGTTTTATTTATAAAACTATTAATTTTATTTATTACACATAGAGAGGCAATTACATGTCACTTCGTCACGTTAAATAGATTGTCTAAACAATAAAGCTGTAATAATAAACGAGATACAATTCCACTAGTCATCTGACAATATGATAATAAGAAAGTGGTAGTTATTTTCAAATTGTTTCTCTTTATATATTGTCTTGAACAACTGCAGAAACAGGTGCGAGAAGAAATCAATATAATTAATGAACTGAATTTTTTTTTTAATAATGTACTTTATTGTACAAAAATAGGTTACATGTATTTTTCAATGTTTTTTCCAGTGTTACAATGGCATGACTGGTCGGTCTAACAAGTGCGTTATCAGTTAGAAAACACTTAGAGCATTGTTCAAATAAGTTTATAAGTTTTTTTCCATAATTTTTATTACTCAAAAAAAAAATTGAGATATCTTGCACCTATCTGTGAGCATTCAAGCTCTGCGTTAGCACTTCAACGGAAAAAACCAAACAAACAAATCAATGTCATATATATTAACCGGTTAAGTTGAAAAACCCGAAGTTCTGTGGGCAGATTAAGCTCATGGCTATTCATGCACTACCAATATCTTTAACACATTAATGTAGTCCTGTATCTCCAGCTAGGAAAAGTTTTTCATTATATTAAATCAGGTTTCTCAATATCAATAGTTCTCATGTGCTCTTGAACAGTATTTGGGAAGATATTCTATTGTCTTTTTCTTTTATATTCTTTATTTTTGTAATTAATATTCTTCTAGGATCCGTGCCAACTAACCATTAAAAAAGTCGCACTCCTAATTTCAGCAAAAACTTCTGCTTTTAAACTTTGAACCAATTAGGACATTAAAATATTTTTCTTTTTACAGATTGAGTTAATTAAGATTTTACAGGTTTCCACTTTATCACATCTGACAAATATGTGTTCAATAAGTCTCTTCATCCCTTCGACATAAACCACGTATATCATCAATCGATGTATATCCTACATTCTTGGTTAAAAAACTATCTGTGAGAAGAGCATTAAGATTTATCTTTATAAAGAAGTCGAAATATTTCGGCTCCAGGCCTCACCATCTAAATCTTTTTAAGAAATTAAAGATCGTTATGTTGAGAGTTGAATTAATAGGCATAATTGTTTCATGAATGAGATAATAAGTCACCCAGTAGCGAATTTTTGCCAATTTCAATGGATTGGGGATCAAGTTCATTTTTGTGATTTCCGATAACAATTCAGCTAGCCAACGATTATAACAAAACAAAAAAAAAATTCTTACTATTTTAAACTTTGTAATGAACCTTTAAATGATAAATATATAATGAAAACAATCACATAATGAAAATATATAATGTTAAATAGATCATCTATATTCTAAACATTAATGTTATTATAATATATGACACTTTCTGTCCAGAAAAGCAATTTGAAAGTAACAGCCAGTGTCTTATTACCATATTGACGGATAATTATAGGGAGGTATTTCATTTGTTATAATAGCATTACTGTTTAGACAATCTATTAAACATTATTTTCAAAATGCTTCTCTAGAGAGTGTATTTAATTAACTGTAACTGCATTACAGTTTAGATCAGAGATCGGCAACTGTACACTTTTCCTATCCCCTACAGATGCCGAATACCTTAATTTATTGTTTATGGAAATAATTACACACAAAAAAGATTTATAATAGTATATTAGTAGATATATAACAATACAAAAGAATAACAAATTTAAATCAAATTAGAAAAAATAAAATGTATTTAATTTATTTTGAACTTGGAAAATATTAATTTATTTAAGGCACTCTGCAAAAAAATTTAAACGCCCATTGCACGCATCTATAGTAAATCTATGATTTTTTCTTTCAACTTCTGGCAAATACTCACCATTCACCTGAACGCTTTAAACGTCTACTAATGCACGGTAGGGACCAGGTTGGCGATCCATAGTTTAAACCAGGGTCTGAAACCTATGGCTTGCGAGTCAAGTATGAATCTTTGAACATGCCATTCTGACTCTCCACTGAATATTTAAAATATTTATATATACTAACAAATATATTCCTTCAAAGATCTGCACGTGCTTCATTCAGTTCATATGCAGCAACATCGTCAACTGTTGTTGAGTGAACACGAGTTAATTTTACCTTTACAAAATGTATAAATTATTTATTCATTTATTATATTATGTTACTGCCATTATAAATATTTATTAATTAATTTTTATGTGGATTTATATGCTTTTTATTTACAAATACCCAAATAAAATTGACAAAATTTTATTATTTTTATGATAGAGACAGGAACTTTGAATTTTATTACTTAACAGAATTAAGGAAGTGATTTGTTTACACACCTGGGTCTCGTTTTATGCGATAGATAGGTTCCTCAGAAAACACGCGCAAACGAAATCGCGCAAAAATAGACGTAACTTACATTGAAAAAGGGGGGATGCGGTCCGTGATTTTTCAAAATTCGCATAAAAGCAAAACACCAACGTAAAATTACTTTAAAATTCGCGCGCAAAAAAAATATGGAAATAAAATATGACTAATAAAAAATTTCAAATTTGAAAAAAATTGATACAAGACAAACTTTTTTTAACTATTGTGATGAGCGCGCATACTGTGGTCACACATGTACCTACAAAACATCCACAAATTAGAAATGTTAGGGTTGGAAGGAAAGAAATAAATAAGAAAGAAAAACGAGCTTGGAAATTAACAAAACCACGAAATGTTGAAAATTAGCACAACAAAGAGAAAGAGAGGGAACTAGAGTTAACAAGATCGTTATCTTTTGCTAGTCAAAGTCCGAATTTTGATAAAAGTAAATATTAAATTATAATACTACCAGCATACGGTAGTTAAAGCAGTAAAGAAACATATATAAAACATGTAGTAAAATATGATTTAGGAAAAGTAAAGTTTAAAAAAAGGGAAAAAGAAAAAACTTCGATAGCGTGGAAAGAAAAACCTAGAAAATTAATATGTTCGAAAAGATAAGAATCTGGGCTTCAAAGTACACATTTGACGATAAACGAAATGCGGGTTTAGGGAGTAGAGGTAAAGCAAGAATTAGATAAAAAATAAATGATTATTAAAGTTTAAATAAGAAATAAAGAAAAACATGCGTTAAAATTTGTGTAAGTAATCAAAGAAAAATAAGGAAATAAATAAAATGTACGTAGTGCTATAAAATCATATAAAATAAAGTTACATATGGCCGAAGGCATAGCAGGGGAGGTGTCAACAACAAGTGGAAACAAAGAATCTAAAGGACAAAGACCATTGGAATGTTTTAATTAAAAAAAAAAAAGAAAAATTAGAGGGAGAGCTAAGGAGATAAAAGCAGAAATTAGAGCTTGAGACTTCGAGTCGACAAGGTGGAAAAATCGCGGATCCAAGAATCAGCCGATATAGCTAACCAACATGACTTTTACCGTCGATATCTCACATAGTATGACCGGCTAAGGCCATCATGATCGCGGTCAGTCCGGACTTCTGTACCAATGGTTCTGCAATAATGTAACAGCTACGGTAGTAACGCCTGCCTATGGACTCCTGTAGTGGCCCGACCTGTGATGCCTCGTCCTCCATGCCTTGCTAATCAAGAAGCTACATCCCGCCAAATATAATCTACGACCGTCCCTCCTAAAGAAGTGGATAATCCACGTGACAGTCGACAACACGTCGGAATGAACTCAAAGACTAAACCCTAGGTAACTTAAATATTATTTTATATATCGTCAAATGTGCACATAAATTCCATAGACAATGGTCAAATGCCTTTCATGAATGGTAATGACATTCTTTTGCTAGACAGCTAGGCTAACGAGTTATAAATGTGACAACATTTATAATGATTTCAAGTATTTAGTTATAAGAATTTCAAGTATTTATTTCCTTATAGCACTATAAAATATAATATGTTTAAATTTTATGTTAATGTTTCTTATATCTTTTATTATCAAATTATATATTAGTATTAAAAAAATATATCAATTTATTTAAATCCGTCTTGTCTCGTTCTTCGCCACTCCACAAAATAGTCTAATACTAGGAGGGTAGAAATATTATTTCATTTTTTGCATTCTTTTAGTTATGAAATTAACACGTGAAACGTTGATGGCGCAGGGTTTTATCCTGTAAAATTTATAAATTAGCCAAGCGCTGTAACTGTAATATCTTACAGCAGCCGGGAGAAGGTTGATCGGGAAAAATAATCTGGAGGTTATATCCGTATAGCGTACAGATTCGGTCAAGTACGGAAATCGGCTCGTCTGTTTCCATATTTCTCTCTGCTTGAGGTAGCGGAAGGGGGACGATTTTTGAATAATAAGAATTCCCCATTACATATATAAGTGAAAGGGAAGGTGGAGCCTTTCGATCGTCCCGTGCCCGTTACACTATATTTAATTTTATTCAAAATAATATATTTTTGTGCATAATTTACAGTACAGTAATTTAAATTTTTTTATACACGTTTTAATTATTATCGCTATTTACCCAAAAAGACGTTCGTTTGCAAACTAGTAAAAAATCAGATTCTCATGTGATGTGATGTGATGTTTTTGGCTTCTCCTTAAATGAAGTCAAGAATATCTCGGCAATTATTCTCGCAAGAGGAAATACAACTAGCGCCAAGTTCACTCTCATGGTGTGTTAATAGTTTTCTGTTGACGATGACAATGGTTTTATTAATTGTTTATGAACTTAGACTTATGATAATAAAAAGACATTTATTCACCACTGGTGGGAAAAATTTAATTAGAACTAAAAATTAAATTCTTATTTTTGTCTTTAATTTTCAATTCGGTTTAAAAATCAAATTTCATTTTACATCACATTGCCGTAAGTAATTTTTAAATCGTTAATTACAATTAAAAATCAGATTTTAATTTTTAATTGTCAAATTTAATTGTGCCCACTGCTATTACTGACCTTTTAAAAATAAACTTGTGGACACTAAATGATTAATAATTGATTACGTTCTTTTTTAAAAAGCAAAAACAGAATGTGATTTAAAATGCAAAATTAACATGCACAATGTTTGAACAAATTTACATTATAATCTTGTAAAATTTAATGTGTGTATACATAAAATGTGTAAATCATGATTTTAATTTCATTATTGCATAAAATCTTACTATTATAAAGCACTGAAAATATTGAAATTACTAAGATGAAAGTCGAATTCCAATAATGTGCTATTACTTTCAATATAACGTAAGTGCGCAAAATTTATTAATTAAAGTAATAGCGCATTATCGGACTTCGACTTCCGGTGAAAGACGAATCGCGTAACTTCAAAATCGTGTTAAATAAGTCCGCGTAAAAAGAGACCCAGGTGTATTTACATTTTAGAAAATGGGATTTTTTTTAATATTTTTATATATTATTATTAAATTTGCAATTCATTTTAATATATTAAATATTTTATTTTAAAAATATCTATCAATTGTGTTATAGTTTCTATCTCTTTTAAATTTAGTGCTTGTCAATTTCTTCAAATGACATTAATGAACATCGTAGTACAAAACTTAGCCTAAAGTTGGTGCTTTTATATGAAAGATGCCAAAAGTAAAATGAAAATATTTGGTAGAGTGCAGTTTATGGATAATAAAAGAATGGGTAAAGTAGTTTTAATTGGATTACAAGTAAAGGGCAGGCAACAAGATGGATGACAAAGGTAAGGCCGTATGCAAAAGATTTGGATAAAGAATTTATATCAGTATACTTGTACAAAAGGTGGGGTGATTGTGTTAGGATTGTTGAGTGTTATAGTGGAAAGGAATGGGATAAAAAAATATATGCATTAATAAAGAATAGGGAGTTGGAGAGATAGAGAACTAGTATGGAGAGTAAAAAGAGTTTAAATATATATATAGAGAAGTAAACGGAATATTGAGTGTGAGTTAATTTATGATAACAGCAAGAAAAGTAGTTTATTGTTTAAGGCTCAAACGGGATCTTTAGCAACAAGAGAATATACATGTAAATGGAAAAATATGGGTGATTTAGTCTGCAAATTGTGTAAGGAAGGCATATAAAATATTAGGCATTTGTTAATTAAATGTAAATACTTGAAAGCAGAAAGGGTACAAATAATGAAATAATGGAAGAATAAATATGAACAAAGTGATTATACAGAAAGTGGGTTACTGGTTTTTATGTTGGGTTTGGGAAAAGATAAGAGGGATTTAGATATAAAAGCCATAGAGTTGACAAATATTATGTTGTGGAAATGGGATGGAGCAGATTATGGGAAAACTTAGGGTGGTAAATGGAAGGTGGGTGGCTAACGGGTTTCTCTGGGCATGGTTGTTAAGAGATTCCTGACTCCATTTAAGAAGTTACAGTGTACCACATCACATAATTCAGTAATTCTGCTGATTTTCCTTCGGGGTATGGCAGAACACCGTGAGCACACTGTACAAGCAAAGAAGCACATTTGTTAATGTTTTGCATTTGTGTTGTTCATGGCAGTCTTATAATTTTATTTTAACAACAACAGGAACTTTTACTAAAGAGCCCTTCTGCGTAACTTGTAATTTATTTTCTTTGACATCATAAAAGTAAAAAATATGACAAAAGAAAATAAATTACAAGTTACACAGAAGGGCATTTATTAAAAATTTTGTCAAAATGCTAACTTGTTTAATTTGTTATGACAAACTTTCAATAATAAAAAAAATAATCTAAAGTGATATTTTTTCACAAAACATAAGAAGTTTTTTGAAGATCATCCAGCAGGAGATGAATGAAAAAAATCCGTACAAGGGTTAAGCAAAGATATCAACACCTATATTCAACAATTGGATGAAATTATCGAATGATGTAATGACAGCCAGTTTCGTGGTAGCTCATAATATTATGAAACCAGGCAAGCCATTCACAGATGGTGAATATATGAAGGAATGCTTCATAAATATGTCCAAAAAACTTAATTTTAAAAACCAAAAATACAGCTATTAAAAAAATTCAAGACATTTCCCTTTCTGCTAAAATGGCCAGAGACAGATCATTATAAATGGCAAAAGATATAACTGAACAACAAAATAATGATATAAAAGTATCATCAGTTATTTCAATTTCTTTGGATGAATCTACTGATTTAAGTGATATGACAGAAAGTAAGTAAGTCTGCAAAATGTATTATATCAGAAGGGCCTTGAGAATAAATTGTTAGTGCTACTTCCACTTAAATTTGAGAAGATATTATGGTTATCTGTTGTTCAGTGTTTGCCAAATAAAGACATCAATTTCAGTAAGTTAATTTCAATTAGTACAGATGGTGCAACCAATGTGACTGGCAAAGATAAGGGTTTTAATAATCATATTAAACAATATGTTGAGATATACTAACTTTTCATTGTATAATTCATCAGGAAGCTTTGTGTATACAAACGTTTTCAGAAAAGATTTGTGAAGTCATGAATTTAGTATAAAAATTGTAAATTTTATTCTATCAAAGTCACTAAATCATTTACAATTCAGATTGAGTATTGTATAATAAAGGGCGATAGCTTTTGAAGGGTGACCTTTTAAAATGATTTGTTCCTGTTTAAGTGAAGCTGAAATTTTTTTACATGAAAAAAAAACAATAATTATGCCAAATTACATGACTGTCAATGGTTGCAAAAATTTTACTTTTACTTTATGGTAGACATGGTACAATATTTCAATCAGTTAAATGTAAGCTTATAGGGAAAAAATAATATCCCTGTACAACTGTTGAAAGAAATATTGAGAGGAAATTAATTTTGTTCAGATGATTTGGACAAAGAAATCATTAACACATTTTATTAATCAAAATAATAATATTGACTTTGAATATTTTGCAAAATGTTTGAAAAATATTTAAAATTCATTTGCTGCTTGTTTTCATAATTTCAGAAAACATAAAATCATTTTATTATTTTTAACTTATCCAATTAATATTGATTTTCACGAGCTGAATTTTATAAATTTTCCTGCAATCAACCATGCTGAAATTGGGTTACAAACATTAGATCTCAAATCAAAAGAAATGAGGAGCCCAAAATTCAGAAAACTTGCCAGCAATTTAGAAAACTATGAGAGACAAACAAGGGAATCAACAGGAGTATTAATTCTCAGTATAAATGGTTTGAATTAAATTCATTAAATACAGTTGAAAACTCATATTTGACACTTGAAATTATCTTCCAGAACCATTTCATCATGTAAAAATATATGTCATTGCAATTTTAACTATTTTCGGTTCAACTTCTTGTTGCCAACAATCATTCTCTAATATTAATCTGATCAAATGTAAATTGATAAGTTTATTAAATGACAAAAGTTTATTTATAAAT